>MU227946.1:461115-488624 GCA_018584345.1 Thuja plicata | reverse complement strand
TTGTTGTAAAGATGACACAGTTTGAGCCAAGCTAATAATTGTAGAATAATTAGAGGAAATAGGTGGCATAGAAATATTAGGAACACTAGGAAAAGTGTAAGAAGCAGTAGGAATAGAAGACACAACTGGTGGAACATTAGGAACCACAATTGGAAGAGGATTAGTATAAGTAAAAGGCACACCATGATATGAAGGTTGTGAGGTAGGTAAAGATACCGGTGGAACACTCATAGGGATAGGTTCGCTTGGGAGAGAAGTTGTTATCAAAGGAGGAGTGTAAGTAGGAATGCTAGGTAGAGGAATAGAAGAAGGTCCTAGACTAGTGACAATAGGTGTGAATCCTAACTCTTGAGCCTCTTGAGCTAAATGTTTAACATTCAAATTCACAAGATGAATAATACTACGCAAGAAATTAATACCTTGATCATTATCACGGAGGACTTTCTTAAGAGCCTCTATAGCTTGGATAGAATCTTGATTATGGTTTTCTTGGATAAGCCAATTTCCCATTTTATCAAGTTCGGTTGAAAGGTTTTGAACTTGTTCAGGAGGAACTCTTAAAGCGTCATCTTCATCATGAGATGAGTGACAAGAGTTATGCTCCATAGAAGGATTGGAATCATGAGTTATCAAATTATAATCTAGGATCCTAAGGAAAGAAGAGTAAGACTCAGGATCAAAGGAACCCATAAGTCTATGGCTTCTTCTAACCGGGATACTATAAGTAGGACTAGAGGTGGTAAAGCTCATACACCAATACAATGCAAATGAGCTAACACCAAATTTTTGGTTTATTAATTTTAAATGTAATTGAAATAACATGCAAGATCTAACATAAACAATGTAAATATAACACCAAAAAGAAAGAGTTGTCTATCACGGGTTCACCAAAATGTAAAGGGGGGAAAGGGGATAAGGAGATTAGTTTATTAATTATTGTTTGATTTACTTAGAGTGTGTTGAATTCCTTAACCCTACTTTACACTTAATTGAATTTGATTGATTGTATATTACAAATGTGATTAAGGAGAAGATAAAATGTTCCACCTTTATCCCCAAATGCACAAATGAAAGACCCAAGTTGATCAACCCAAAAGAGGGATTAATGCACAAATGATTCAACCATTCAGAAAAGAGAACAAAGAGGGTGATCTTAAATTTTGTTATTTGAATGTATACATATGATATATGACAGTAATTGAAGAAATAGGAGAAATGTACTAACCTTAAAGAATTACAGATCAAAGAATGTTGTTTTGTGAGGTCTGTAGACTATTTCTAGAAAAACTGAAGTATGATCCAGAACTGGAATGCAGAGGTGAACAAAACCCAGAAATATTTTTCCGTTCTGATATATTCTTATGAAAAAGGTTGACCTTGACCTAAAAATTTCAACCCTGACCCAATAATGTTGACCTTGACCTGCACAGGTCCGACAGAGAATCTATTCATGGAGCCCGACAGAAAGCCGAAAAGGGTATCCAAATCTGTGTCCAAATCTACAGTCCTAAACCTGTACCTGCAAGAAAAAGAGGTTTTTTTGTTGGGGGGAGGGGTTTGTCTTGGTCAGAGCCTGGTTTTGGAGTTAACCTCAAATATATGTAATTGAAATTGCAGAAATAGACAAAATAAATGCATAAATTCACCTTTCTTGAAAAAGTCCTTATGGGGGATTCAAATCCTTCAATCCACAAGTATGTATGCACCAAATATGTAGAATGTAGAATGGTAGGATGTCTTCAATCTCTTGCTTGTAGATCTCTAACACCAAGTCTTGAATGAGTTCTTGAATTTGGAAGAGGCTTGGAAGAAGGTGGATGAAGATATCACCAAAAGGGCACTATGTAGCTTGAATCCTTCAATGGCCTCCAATGGATCTCCTTCATGAAAATGGATTCTTTAATGGATGAATGCTTACTTGAAATCTTGCTCCTTAGTTTGCTTGAATCACATTTGAAGATAGTTTGAGAATGCTTGATCACAATTAGAAGACTTAGAGGAAAAGAGAGGAGAAGGCTCCCTTTTATATGAAGGGCACAATCTTCTAAGGAGGCTGGCATAGGATAATTAAATTCCCATTAAAGCCTTTACCCCTAGGAGAGGACCTATATTAAATATAATTTAGAAATCGATGCTTTGGAACCTGAAACAGCTGACTCAAAAGCGGGAAATAACTTTGGCAAAGACTGACATCTAGAAACTGCAAGACCCTAAAGTTTGAACCCTGGGTCAAGGTCAAGGTTGACCTTGACCTAGGTCAGGGTCAAGGTCAACATAGACCCAAAAGGTCAACCCTGACCTTGAAGTCTAGAATCTTAGGTCTGTAGTCCAGAATGCAGAAATCAGGCTAGAAAGAAGTGGAAAGAGGGACAGAACAAGGGGGAAGCCAGGTCAAGATCAGGAACCCATTCAAGGTGCTTGTCATGACCCCAAACCACTTACTTCGGAAGGATAAACAAGTCTACAATAGAAGTGCTTCCATTTTCTGACTATACAATCAGTAAGGATCCAATTTTAAAACCAGAGTAGGGATGTGAATCAGAAAAGATAGTTTCTTCATCAAACAGGTCAATCCATTGTTACTCTCTAAAATTGTAGCAGTGATCCAAATCTCTTTACAGAGTAGACTTAACAATCTTTTTTAAATCCTCTGACAAGGTGACATTTCTACATTGAAGTGTTTAAAGACCTCTAACAAGGCCACTCCTTACAGGGTGAATAAATCCTCTAACAGGGTCACACCTTACAGTGTGTTTTTGTAACCTTTAACAGAGCTGGCTCCTAATAGGGCTCACTTCAGAAAAGTGAAAAATAGTAACTAGTTGCAATTGGTAGTTTTCCCAAATTGGGTTTCCAAATTAAATCTTGGTGTCATCCGTGTACATGTTATTTACTTTATGCTTTTCTGCACTTAATCACTAAAGGATAATCACAATTAACATATTAAGATTTTCTTTGTTAACCGAGTAAGAGTGATAAGTTTGATTAAGACATCTAAGGGACTTTTATTTGTTTTTTTGGTAACCGATTCACCCCTCCCCTCTCATTTACTCAACTCATTTCCAACAATTGGTATCAAAGCATTTGGTGCTTTCAAGGAAGGTTTCAAGGCCTAAGCTAAAGATCAGAGATGTATTATAGAAGGGATATTTCCAAACTTAACAAAGACAACTTTGCTGCATGGAAATATTTGATGAGGCTGCATCTATCTACTATTGGAGATACTGGTTTACAATTCTTGGATCACAAGTATGTGGAACTACCAAGACCTATGTCTGTGGATCAGATGGTGGACATGAAGAATCATAACATAATGATGATTGATATAGCTTCTTCACTCAGCTATTCCAAATTTGATGAAATCAAGGACTTCCCTACTACCTATGATATGTGGAAGAAACTACATGACATCCATGGAGGAAATGACAATGTAAAGAGAGCCAAAGAAGAAAGTCTCAGAGGTCACTTTGTTCAGATGAAAATGAAATAAGGAGAAAACATTACAAAATACATTGAAAGAATCAAGAAAAGTGTCAGTGCCATCAGAGCTATCGGTGGAACAATTGAAGACAAAATAGTGGTTAGTAAGGTATTGAGAAATTTGCTTCCTATCTATGCAATTTCAGCTATTCAAGAGATGAGGTGCAGTAATGATATAACTCTAGATGCATTAGTTGGAAGGCTAACAAATTTTGAGTTGGACAATTTTGACAATTATTCTCGTAATTCTAGCAATTCGAACTCTGCATTCAAAGCTAAATTAAACCTTGGTAAGATGGATAGAAACTCAAAAGGAGATCAAATTGACAGTGACAATGATGATTATTCTGACAATGAAGATCTAGAAATCATTGAAGCACTACTTGTGAAGAGAGTTACAAAAGGAAAAGGACAATACAAAGGAAGAATACCATTGATTTTCTTTTCATGTGATGAGGTTGGTCACATTGCTACTAAATGTCCAAACAAAGAAGACAAAGGTGAGAGAAATTTCAAAAAGTACAAAGGAAAGAAAGATTTCAAAAGTTAGAAAATCTACAAGGACAAAGGTAAGAAATCTTCTTATATTGCTAAATATTATGATAGTGATGAAGATGAAGATGAAATGGTTTACATTGCTACTAAGGATGAGTCAGACAATGAAGATAATGAAAAGACTGCACTTTTCTCTCATATTAGAAAGAATGAAACTTGGATAATGGATAGTGGTTGTTCTCACCACATGAATGGTGATAAGAATAAATTTGAACATCTTGAGCACTATGATGGTGGGAGTGTCAGTTTTGGTATGATGAACCTTTCTATGTGAAAGGTAAAGGTTGCATTTCTCTAACTGAAGGAATCAAATGTGATAATGCTTATTGGGTTGAAGGACTAAGGTGTAATCTACTAAGTGTGGCACAGCTAAATAACATTGGCTTTAGGGTAGAATTCATGAATGGTAAGCCCAAGCTCCTGGATGGTAAGGGAAACCTAGTTGGAACTGACAGGCAAAAAAAAGGTAATCTATTCTATCTTGATCTCACTGAAAGTTCATGTTTTATTGCACAAGTAGAAGAAAGTTGGTTATGCCATAAAAGGTTGTGTCATGTGAACTTTGATAAATTGGTCAACATAAGCAAGAAAAAAAGAGTAAGAGGTATTCCTATTTTGAAGAAACCGGAATTGGCAATATGCAAACAATGTCAAATTGGGAAGATGGGAAAAACTAGTTTCAAGAGAAAGAATTACAATACAAAATAAGTGTTGGAGTTGGTGCATACCAATTTGTGTGGACCAATTGGAACATCAAGTTACATAGGTGAGAAGTATTTCATTCTATTTTTTTATGACCATTCCAGAATGATGACTGTCATGTTTCTCAAAGAAAAATTAGAAGCTTTTCAAAAGTTTAAGTGGTACCTTGCCAGAGTTGATAAGGAAACATGAAAGAAACTTAAATTCCTAAGATCTGATAAAGGAGGTGAATTCATTTCTAATGAGTTCAATGAATTTTGCAATGAAAGAGGAATCAAAAGAAAATTCTCTGCCCCAAATACACCACAACAAAATAGGATAGCATAAAGAAGAAAGATATCTATTATGGATTGTGTAAGAGCCTTGATGATTGAAAATAATGTTGCTACCAAATACTAGAAAGATGCAATTAGAACTGCAATTCACAAATTGAATAGAGTTCAACTGAAAAAAGGGGCTGAGAAGACACCTTTTGAATTATGGTATGGCTACAAACCCAATGTTCATTATTTCAAAGTATTTGGAAGTAAATGTTACATCTTGAAGGAAGAAAGAAATGGAAAATTTGTTGTAAAAGGTGATGAAGGTATATTCCTAGGATACTCCTATAAAAGAAAAGCATATAAATGTTTGAATCTTGCTACTCAGAAATTCATAGAAAGTGTACATGTAAAGATTGATGAGTTTGCAGAGAGAAGTGAAGAACATAGCATTAAAGTTCCTGAGGACTATAGGAACTTTGTGTATTATGAACCTGATACTATACCTAAGACACAGGAAATGGTGATTGGACAACAACCATGTCAACCACTAAATTTATCAGCACAAACCTTGTTCCAACATGTGCAACCCAAGCTGCTAACTATTGAAAATGAGTCATAGATAGAGGGAACCAAGTCTCAGACTGAAGAAACTAAGTCACAGATAGAGGGAACCGATTCGCTGACAGAGGCACCTGAGTCATAGATAGAGGCACCTGAGTCTCGGACAGTAGAACCCGAGTATCAATTGGAAGAGAAGAATAGAATGTTTGAGCATGGTGAACCTAGTGGAGCAAGCCAAGAATCAAAGAGGAAGGAACCTATACTTTCCAAATATGTCAGAAGGCATCATGCACTTGAGAAAATAATTGGAGATCAGACATAAGGTATAATGACAAGGAAAAAACTTAAAGGTACATGTTTCCTTAGTAAAATTGAACCTAGAACCATTAAAGATGCGTTGAATTATGAAAGCTAGATAGAAGCTATGAATGAAGAGATTGAGCAGATAGAAAAGAACAAAACCTAGACTCTTGTACCCCAAAAGACAAGAATGTGATTGGTACTAAGTGGGTTTTTAGAAACAAGATGAATTTAAAAGGTGAAGTATCCAGAAAAAAAGTAAGATTAGTGTGTAATGGATATTCTCAAGAAGAGGGTATTGATTATGGATAAAAAATTTCTCCTGTTACAAGACTTGAAGGAGTCAAAACTATTCTGGCATATGCTGCACATAAAGGATTCAAGGTATACGAAATGGATGTGAAATCTATATTCTTGAATGGAATCCTGGAAGAGGAAGTCTATATTGAACAACCTAAAGGTTTTATAGATCCTAACAAAAGGAATATGGTTTGCAAACTGCACAAAGCCTTGTATGAACTGAAACAAGCTCCTAGAGCCTGGTATGAAAGATTGCATGGTTACTTGATAAGCATTGGATTTCAAATAACTAGTGAAAATAGTAGCTTGTACATCAAAGAATGACCTAAGAACAAGATACTATTAGGAAAGATATTTTTTAATGATATACTATTTACTGGACATGATGATTTATGCAAAGAATTCTCTGAAGCTATGAATAAGGAATTTGAGATGTCTATGTTTGGAGAAATCAAATTCTTTGTTGGTTTACAAGTTCATCAAATGAAGGATGGTATCTATATTACTCAGTCTAAATACATCAAAGAGATACTAAAGAAATTTGGAATGTAAGATTCCAGAGTAGTTGGGACACCTATGTCTACTGGACATAAGTTGTCTAGGGATGATGACTCAAAGGAGGTAAATCAGACTACCTACAGATCCATGGTTGGTAAAATTCAATATGTTGTTCACACTAGACCTAATATTGCATTAGTAGTTGGTATTGTTGCAAGGTTGTCAGCTAATCCTAGAGAGAATCATTTGATGGATATCAAAGGGATTCTGAGATATCTTAAGGGTACTGAAGATTATGGATTATGGTATAAGAAAGGAGGAAACTTTGATTTGAAGACTTTTACTGAGGTTGATTGGGTAGGAAGCAATGATGAAAGAAAGAGCACCAGTAGTGGAGTGTTATTTCTTAGAAAGAGGTTAGTCTTCTGGGCAAGAAAGAAATAGAATTGCATTTCTCAGTCTATAGCAGAGGCAAAGTATATTTTGTAGCAGTAAATTGTTCAAATATCATATGGTTCAAATAGATGATGTCAGGTATGAAGGAGTAAATCAAAGAAACACTAGTGCTATTAACATTTCAAAGAACCCTGTGATGCATACTAAGACTAAACACATTGCAATAAAGTAATATTTCCTGAGAGAATTGGTTGAGGAAAAGGAAGTAAGGTTGGATTATGTGAATACTAAAGAACAAATTGTAGACATATTCACAAAACTGTTACCTAAGGATGCATTCTTGTATCTTAGAGGAAATCTAGGGGTGATTCCCCTAACTGAGGCTCACTAATGGACAGATTAGTGATGCATCAACCGAGCTACATAACAGATTTAACATGTTGATGTAGATTTTGAGATCTTATCACATATGAATGAGTACATCAGGTACACTACAGTTCATTGGATAGAGTCTTTGGCATTGGTTGTCAAAGAGGGAGAGATTATTGATTTCATGCCAAAGAAATTATTAAAGGAGAAATTATTGATGATAGAGGGATAAATTTTATCAGAAACAAAGATTAATGTAAGAGGGATAAATCTGTATTTCATACATTGTGAAGACATAGGGAGTTTTCTGGATGAGAATCAAAATGAAGCTAAGGACATTAATAAATTATTTTTATCCTTATTCCTATTTCTCTATAATACTTTGTATTACTACATGTTATGTTGCCATCAATGCCAAAGAGGGAGATTTTTTATGGCAATTATTCAATTGTGTATTGTCATTGATGTATACACAAATGTAGTGATGTTACACAATGTCTATACCTAAACCGAGCACAGTCAATGTATTGCAAGAACTCTCGAGCATTGAAGAAGACCAAATTAATTTTCAGTTCTAACCGATCTCACTCGGGCATTACAGTGATAGATAGGCATTGAAGGATTACAATGTTAACCGAGTTAGATATTTAGTGTTAGCTGACTAACAACAATTTACACTTTAAGTTTAATTGGTTATATGCAACCGATAGACTTAATTTTTATTGATTATTTGGAAGGTTATTCAAGCCAACTTGAAAAGGATTATCATATATATATACAAGGTCAAGTTTGGATTGAATGTATGTGAGTTTATGACTTTTCGATATGAAGAGTGAAGGTGAAATCAGATGGGATTCTGATTAAGGACAGAACATCTAGACAGAGCTGCAATAGAATATTTGATCAGTAAGGATCCAGTTGTAAAACCAGAGCATAGATTTGAATCAACAAAGACAATTTCTTCATCAAATAGGTCAATCCATTGTTACTCTCTAACAATTGTAGCAGTGATCCAAATCTCTTTATAGAGTAGACTTAACAGTCTTTTGTAAATTCTCTCACAAGGTGACATTTCTACATTGAAGTGTTTAAAGACCTCTAACAAGGCCACTCCTTATAGGATGAATAAATCCTCTAACAGGGTCACACCTTACAGTTTGTTTTTGTAACCTTTAACAGGGTTGACTCCTAACAGGGCTCACTTTAGAAGAGTGAAAAATAGTAACTAGTTGCAATTGGTGGTTTTCCAAAATTGGGTTTCCACATTAAATCTTGGTGTCATCTGTGTACATGTTATTTACTTTATGCTTTATGTTTCTACACTTAATCACTAAAGGATAATCATAGTTAACATCTTAAGATTTTCTTTGTTAACCAAGTAACAGAAGAACATCTATGTTAACCGAGTAACAATGATAAGTTTGATTAAGACATCTAAGGGACTTGGATTTGTTTTTGTGGTAACTGATTCACCCCTCCCCTCTTAGTTACTCAACTCATTTCCAACATGTGAGGGCCAGAATGATTTAGTGATGTGATATTATTTTGTAAATAGATGAAGTGTCTTACTCTTGTCAAGATTTAATTTTCTGATAGACGTTAGTAAGGGAATTTCTCACTGAGAAATCGTCATCCATCCAAAAAATGTGCTCAACAACATGGTTTTGGTGCAAGAGCACCTAGGAAAAATCCCAATGCTAAATCAATTTTGGCTTGTAACTGACTCTATCCAAGTCATTGTTTTACTTTTGACCTTAGAAGGTCTTGCATGGTGTGTGACTAGATGGACTAGTAGTTAGTACTAATCAGATTTAGTTTAGATAGTTTTTCTTAAATGCTTGTTTTGGCTTAGATTAGGGAAAATGAGTCTAAATTTATCCTATACTTAGATGGGAAGTGTAAAGTGCCTAAAAAGGATTTAATGATGTGTATTCATTGAATGAAGAAGGATAGAGGTCCTAAAAGTTAGTTATGAGAATTTATGAAAAAGATGATAAATGTTGGACCATGACAACATTTTGCAAGATTGCAAATGTTGCATGCAACATAGACAAATTTTTAATTCCTTTTGAAATAGAGGAATGAAATCAATGCTAGTGGCCTAAAATGATGAAAGAGGCATCTTAAGATACTCTAAGGCTCATTTTCCAAGAGAGGTTGAATGTAATCAAGTTTTTTGAATAGCAATAGAGCTCTGCAATTCTGTTTTATGCAATAGTCAAAGTGTTTTGAGTTAATGAGTGTTCTAATGGATTAAAATGAAAAATTTGGTGTTTGATATGTGTTGAGAAGGAATTTTTAAGAGTTTTTCATCCAGTGATCAAGTTTCTTAGAGTAGATTAGATTTTTTTGTAAATTGTTTAGGAACTAGCACAGTTATTGGGGTAGACATAGGAGTTTTCAATTTCATTGCTCCCCAAAAGAATCCAACTGTGGTAAACTTCTGGTTGTGAATGAATATGTTAGGGGAGCCTATGTAGAGTGTAAATATTCAAGGAGGAGTCATGAGGAGTCAAGTATATATTTTTTCAGTTATGCCCGAGGCAAGCAATGCATGTCTAGCTAGGTGTATAACAAAGAAAGATTTGGGTCCCATTGCAAGGGTATGTTTGGGAAAAGAAAAAAAAGTGTAGGTTTGGAAGAATTAGGGTCTAATAGAACTCTTTCTATGAGATGAGATCTTTACCAATCCATCTGGATATATTTCTAGATAGAAATAAGATGATTGTAACCAATGCACAAAAATAGCCCTATTTGACCTATATTTCAGGACAATAGTGTAAGGATGACTTAGGGATCTAAAACCTTGAAAATAATTAAGGTCTTGGAAAAGGGTATCTAAATCTTAAGTTTTTTTTAGGGTTGTTTGAGAGTTTTGAGAAATAATCCAAAAAAACCATCTGGATAGGGCTAATTGGGCAATTAGGCCTATTAGGACCAAAAGCAGTGTGAATTTGGAACTTGATTGTTTTGATTTTGAAGACCCCTATAAATTGGATTGATAGGATGTCAAATGGATTTCTTAGTGATGGACATATCCCTTGTAGCATTGATGAGAAATTTTTGAGCAGTTTGAGCTTGGAATCTTCCAAGAGAGTATAGTGACAAAGAGTAATTTCAATGTTGGAAATCCTTCAAGGTTAAGCACAAGGGAACTAACTCTTAGAATGGAGTTAGAATAGTCTTAGGCTTGGAAAATTGATACTATTAGGGTTCTAGAATAGAAATAGGGATCCTAAGTAGACTAGGACAAGCAGAGTCCTAAGTTGAGCAAGTGCAAAGAAAACCTTGGTGCACCTCCATCAGATTGGTATCAGAGCACAGTTGATCAGGCTTGTGGTTAATGTTCCAACTAGAAGAATGAGTAGGAGATTTTACAATGGTGACCAATGCATAGTTGGCTAAGAAGGTAGATGATCAAGAAGGGGACAATAGAATTCTTCGGGATAGATTGTCTCAATTAGAGAAAAAGGTAGATAAAGTTGATGAGAAAGCAGAAGAAGTGAAGGATAAGGTTGAAGACAAAGGAAAAGAGATTTCCATAGAAGATGAAGTACCTAAAGCTGACCATGTCCTTGATCAAGAACCATTCTTGAAGGCATTAAAGGGTTTGAGTGGTAAATCACTAGAAGGAGTTCCTATCTTTAGTGGAAATATGGAACCAGAGGTAGTCCATGATTGGATAGAAGGACTAGAAAACCATTTTAAGTGTGATGGAATCACTGAGGCTTAAAAGGTGAAGGTTGCTAAATCCAGAATAAGAGGGTCTGCACTCACTTGGTGGAAATTCATCCAAGATGAGAGAGAGAAGGAAGGAAAGAGGCCCAATACTTCATGGAAGGCTATGGTTGCAAAAATCAGAGATGCTTATATCGCTGAGGATTATGAAATCCAATTGCATAGGAAAAGATAAGGTTTGAGACAAAAGGACCTAGATGTAAACTCATATACTGAAGAGTTTTAGAGACTTTGCATGAGATCTAGAGTTGTAGAGGATGAGAAGGTTAAGGTATAAAGATACCTTAATGGACTTAAGTGGACCATACAAGATGAGATGAGTCTTTTTACTCCAGACACCATTAAGAAGTGCCACCAAATTTCCATTAAAGTTGAAGACATGCTGAGAAAGAAACAAGAATCTAGTACTACTAGAGGAAGAGGTAGAGGAAGAGACATTAGAGGGAAGATAGGTGGATATGGTGGAGGGATTTATGAACCAAAGAATCAAGGGGAGACTAAATTTTTTGAACAAAAAGAAGGAAACTCCAACAGAGGGAGTTCAAATAGATTAAGGAACTCTAGTATTAGAGGAAGAAACAACAACCAATGTAGGGGTAACTACTTTGCTAACATGAAGTGCTACAACTACAACCAGATAGGACATCCTGCATATAGATTTCTAGAGAAGGGTACTACTTCTCAAGGAAGTGATAAAAGGGTGAATTATGTCCAAGAGGAGACTAGTGGAGGAAACAAACATCTTGAAGTACTCTTACAATCAAAGGAAGGAGATAATCTTATGATGAGGAGAACTCTGATTAAAGAACCAGTAAAGGAAGAACCCAATCAAAGGAGATCACTATTTAGAGTGAAGTGGAAAATGATGGGAAAGGTGTGTAGAGTCATCATAGACTTAGGTTCTACTAACAATATAGTGTCAAAGGAAGTAGTCAACAAGTTGAAGATGACAAGAATACCCCACACCAATCCTTACAAAGTCACCTTGATAAACAAAGGGCAACATGTCCTTATCAATGAGATAGCTTGGGAAGAAATCTCAATTGGGAGATATAAGGATAAAGTATTATGTAATGTCCTACCTATGGATTCATATCACTTGATCCTAGGTAGACAATGGCAATTTGATAGGAAGACCATGCATGATGGACCAAAGAACTCATACTCTTTTAAGAAGGACAATGTGACATTCAAAATCTAGTCACTGTTAGAAGATGCAAAGAAGAAGTCTTATGGACCTAATTTTCTCATAGTGAGTGAGAAGGAGTTCTTAGAGGAATTATAAGAAGGAGAAGGAGTTGGGTTTGCACTGGTGTTGAAGCCAAAAGAAGAGACTGCAGACAAGACCTTCAAGAGGACAGACTTGCCAAAAGAAGTGCAGGAGCTGCAGCAGAAGTATGAAGGCATTGTTAGTGATGGAAAACCATCATCCTTACCACCTAAGAGGTTTGTAAGCCACCAAATAGACCTTATCCTTGGATCTAACCTTCCCAATAAGGAAGCCTATAAGATGACCCCTCAACAAAATCAGGAAATAGCCAAACAAATCCAAGAGCTACTAAGTCAAGGTTTGATTAGGAAAAGTATTATCCCTTGTGTCGTACCCACTATCTTAGCCCCTGAAAAGGGAGGAACATGGAGGCTATGTACTGACTCTAGAGAAATAAATAGAATAACCATTAGGTATAGGTTCCCTATCCCTAGGATAGAAGACCTAATGGAATGTCTATGAGAAGCAAGATATTTCACAAAGATTGACTTGAAGATTGACTTGAATAAAAACTTCAAAACCACAGAAGGACTATATGAGTGGCTTGTAATGCCATTTGGGCTATCCAATGTGCCATCAACATTCATGAGGTTGATGTATGAAGTCCTTAAAGACTACATTGGAAAATTTGTGGTAGTCTACTTGGATGATATACTCATCTATAGTAAGACAAGAGAAGAACATCTCAAACATATAGAAATGGTTTTCAAGAAGCTACATGAGGAGAAGCTGATGATAAACTTGGAGAAGTGTGAATTCATCAAGCAAGAATTAGTATACCTTGGGTTTGTGTTATCTCAAGGAAACCTAAATATGGATCCAAGAAAATTGGAAGCCATACTCAATTGGCCTACTCCAAGGACAACTAATGAGGTAAGAAGTTTTCATGGCTTAGCACAGTACTATAGAAAGTTTATAAAACAATTCAGTGCAATTTGTGCTCCTATTCTTGATACTATTAAGGGTGGGATGAAAACTAAATTTCTATGCAATGAACAAGCTAACCATGGGTTTGAGTTGTTAAAGAAAAATATTTCTACCCAACCAATCCTAATTTTTCCAAGCTTTGAAAAGATATTCACTATGGAATATGATGCTAGCAATGTAGGCATTGGTGTAGTCTTGAGTCAAGAGGGAAGACCAGTGGCCTTTCACTCTGAGAAACTAAGTGAAGATAAGAAGAAATACTCTTCTTATGACCTAGAATTGTATGCTCTAGTCCAAGCACTGAGAAAGTGGAGGCATTATTTTCTTCCAAAGGAGTTCATAGTCTATTAAGAAAACCAAGCATTAGGTTTCTTGAACTCTCAAGATAAACTCAGTCACAAGCATATGAAGTGGGTTGAGTACCTACAAACTTACACCTTCAACATCAAACACAAGAAGGGATTGTAAAATAAGGTAGCAGATGCCCTAAGTAGAAGAGCCCTGACCACTCAAGAGATACAACTACAGAGCATGGGAATAGACAACTTCAAAGACATATATGGAGAAGATGAAGACTTTGTAGACATTCACAAGGTATGCCAAGAATATATGAATCACTTTCATAGTCAATTCTCTTAATATACCTTACAGAGTGGTCTATTGTTTAAAGGGAGTCAATTTTGTGTCCCTAGGGGGTCTATAAGGGAGAATCTAATGTAGGAGAAACATAATGGTGCACTCAGTGGCTATTTTGGTCTCAACAAGACACATGAATTAGTTCAAAGATTTTGCTTTTGGCCCAAGATGAATTTGGATGTTAAGAAGTTTGTAGAAAGTTGTGTTATCTGTAAAAAGACAAAAGGTACATCTACTAATGTAGGCCTATACCAGCCTCTACCCATTCCAACCAGACCATGGGAATGTTTGAGCATGGATTTTTTTGTAGGATTACCCAAGACAAAATAGGGAATGGATAACATTTATTCTATTGTAGAAAGATTTAGTAAGATGGCACACTTTGTAACCTACAAGAAAACACATGATACAAGTCAGATAGCTTCCCTATTCTTCAAGGAGGTATTCAGAATACATGGTTTTCCATTGAGTATAGTGTCAGAAAGAGACACAAAGTTATTGATTCATTTTTGGAATACTCTCTGGCAAAAGCTAGGAACCAACTTGTCTTTTGGATCTATATACCATCCTTAGACTGATGGCCAAATAGAGGTAGTAAATAGGATTCTTGGAAATCTCCTAAGGTGTTTATCTAAGGAGTATGGTCAAACTTGGGACCAACTCATTGGGCAAGCAGAATATGCCTACAATGACATAGTGAATAGGACTACTGGTAAGAGTCCTTTTGAAATAGTTTATGGCCTTCATCCAAGAGGCATATATAAGCTCAAAGATCTGAAGGATGGAACCAAGGGAAGTGGCTATGCAGATGAATTTGCACATTCTATGCAAGAAGTCCATGAGAAAGTGAGGAAGACACTCATTGAAAATATAGAGAAGCTTAAGAGCAAAGTGGATGAGAGGAAAATACATGTCCAATTCAAAGTTGGGGATCTAGTGATGGTTCACCTCAACAAAGAAAGATTACAAAAAGAGAACCACATAATATTCAAATGAGAAGAATTGGTACATGTATCATACTAGCCAAATATGGATCAAATTCCTACAAGGTGATACTTCCAAAGAATATGGGTCTATCTCCAGTGTTTAATGTTGCAAACTTAGTTTTATACAAAAGCCCAATCCCAGATGAAGATCAGAGTTTGATTGGAGTTATACAAGAGGTAGAGGAACTCAACTTTCCATCTGCACCAATCAAGAAGGCACAACACATACTGGATTCCAAAGTCTACATGAATACAAGAAAGAAGGAATACCAAGAACGCTTAGTGAAGTGGCATGGACAACTAGATGTAGATGTAGTTTGAGTGAAGGAAACAGAGTTCAAAAAGCTGGGCATTGACTCCAACTTACTCAATCCAAGGGTGGATTGAAGCTTTTTCATTTAGGGAGGATGGTGTAGGAACACCTAGGAAAACTCCCAATTCTTAATCAATTTTGTCTTGTAACTGACTCTAGCCAAGTCAGTGTTTTACTTTTGACCTTAGAAGGTCTTTCATTGTGTGTGACTAGATGGACTAGTAGTTAGTACTAATCCAATCTAGTTTAGTTAGTTTTTCTTAAATGCTTATTTTGTCTTAAATTAGGGAAAATGAGTCTAAATGTGTCCTAGACTTAGATGGGAAGGGGAAAGTTCCTAAAAAGGCTTTAATGATGTGTATTCATCGAATGAAGAAGGCTAGAGGTCCTAAAAGTTAGTTATATGCAAAAGATGCTAAATGTTGTCATGACAACATTTTGTAAGATTGCAAATGTTGCATGCAACATAAACAACTTTTTGATTCCTTTCAAAATGGAGGAAGGAAATCAAGGCTAGTGGCCTAAAATGATGGAAGAGGCATCTTAAGATACTCTAAGGCTCATTTCTCAAGAGAGGTTGAATGTAATCAAGTTTTTTGAATAGAAATAGAGCTCTACAATTATATTTTCTACAATAGTCGAAGTGTTTTGAGTTAATGAGTGTTTTGATGGATTGAAATGACAAATATGGTGTTGGATCTATGTTGAGAAGGAATTTTTAATATTTTTTCATTCAATGATCAAGTTTCTTAGATTAGATTAGATTGTTTTTGTAAATTATTTAGGAACTACCACATGAACTGGGGTAGATAGAGTAGTTTTCAATTTCATGGCTCCCCCATAGAATCCAACTGTGCGAAACTTCTGGTTGTGGATGAGTATGTTAGGGGAGTCTATGTATAGTGTAAATATGTAAGGATTCATGAGGAGTTGAGTATATATTTTTAAATTTATTCCCTAGGCGAGCAATGCCTATCCAGTTAGGTGTATAATAGAGAAAGATTTGGGTGCCATTGCAAGGGTATATTTGGGAAAAAGAAACCAAGTGTAGGTTTGGAAGAATTAGGGTCTAATAGAACCTTGTCTATGAGTTGAGGTCCTTACCAATCCATCTAGTTATATTTCTAGATAGAAATCATACGACTATAACCAATGCATAAAAATAGCCCGATTTGACCTATATTTTAGGACAATAGTCTATGGATGACTTAGGGATCTAAAAACTTGAAAATATTTAAGGCCTTGGAAAAGGGTGTCTGAATCCTAAGATTTTTTTAGGTTTGTTTGAGAGTTTTGAGAAAGAATCTAGAAAAACCCTTTGGATAGGGCTAATTGGGAAATTAGGCATATTAGGACCAAAAGTAGTGTGAATTTGGAACTCAATTGTTTTGAGTTTGAAGTCCTCTCTAAATGGGAATGATACGATGTCAAATGGATTTCTTAGTGATGGACCTATTCCTTGTAGCACTTATGAGAAATTTTTGAGCAGTTTGAGCTTGGAATCTTCCAAGAAAGTATAGTGACAAAGAGTAATTTCAATGTTGGAAATCCTTCAAGGTTAAGAACAAGGGAACTAACTCTTAGAATGGAACAAAACACCTTACAAACAACTTTCAAACTTAAAATGCTTTCTAACCTAGGTGCTCCTACACAGTAAGGCTCTCTGGTCTCCTGCGTCTTGATAGGGCCTATGAAAACAATTTTCTCTCATGCCCACACTAATAATAATGTACATCCTGCTCCCAGTGCCCTACCCTTACGGTAGGCGCACATATGTAAATCATAATATAGCTACACGAGGATGGTGTATCCCTAGCAATACTACTCCCCCTCATCCTCCACCATGTTGTTGAGGACTTGAGCCCAACCAATAGGAAATCCATGACCCGCATGATTTGGCATCATGCATCCTCCGATCAATCTTGCCAAATATAGTGCCACTCGCCACAACCGTGGCCGCACCGCCAAAGTCCCCACCCAGGAAATCCACTATCATGTGGTGGGAATCTCCACAAATGGTCTACCAAATTCCATCTCCATGTGAGGCTTTGAACCCTCATAGCAATACTCGTGAGTCTTCCCTCGAATCAACACTTTGTATATCATCCACACATCATGTAGAGTAATCATATCTTCCCCTGTGGGGAAGTGAAAGCTAGAAGTGGTGCTCTGCCACCTCTCGATCAGTGCTGACATGAGTGCATTATGTGCTCTAAGATGGGGCAAAAGATGAACATGCTCCAAGCCACATAGTGTGAATTATCCCCACTCTTCTGTTGTCAGCTCTTGTGCTAGTGCCATCATCGCTGGATAGCACTCCCTCACCCAGAATGATATTGTGTCATCCCACATCCATAGTTTTTCGTGTTAGTTAACCTTCTTTCATAGTCTGGGGCATCTAAAAATTCCCCCTAAACCCCTTCTATTGATCTTTTTCTTCCTTTTTCATCCATCTTTGGGTCAATCAAAGGAGACGTCAATTCATGTGCGCAAATGGCAGATCCGCCCAGACGCCGATCCGTGGAGATGATGGTTTAGGCCGCTGCCTTTTCACCTGCTCATACGGCGAACTAGTTCACCGTCTCTTCTTTGATCTTCCTCCCCCTTTCCCTCACAGATGGTGATCTCATGATCCCCATCTATGCAGACGATGATCATTTATCAGTCATCTACAAGGACAATGATCTTTCATTCACTGTCTACGCAGACGGTGGTCTGGCAATCACCGTCTCCGCTACAGGCTAATTTTTGGCACCTTAAGGGCATCATAAATGCACTATTCAAATTGAAATGTGTAAAGGAAAAGGAGGTCTTCAACTAATCACAAGTGGTCCTGCGTGTGTAGGTCACTGGTAGGTCCTCAGACTCTCCCAGTTGCGAAGAGTCTTGTACGTCTGCCATTTCTTCTCTCTTCTCTCATCTTTTATCTCTTTGTGAGTGAAAATGACTTCTTCTCCAGCCCCGGTGGACTATTTATAGCCCCTTAGGACCAGTTTCCCATCTCGATCCCCTTTTTTCTGTCCCGGTCCCCATTTTTTGCTTTATTTCTTCCTAACATGCCATGAAATTTGTCTTTCTCCCTCTTTCTGCCTTTTTCAAGAAAAGTTTACAAAAAAATATTTTTTCTATTATTTTCTCGAGGGGGCACACTCCTTTACCATCGTCGCCCTAGGTCTTTCTGGTCCTTCTAGGGAATCTTATTTTCTTTTCTTTGATGCTACCCCAGTTTTGACGCCACATCAAAGAGGCGCAAAATGTAGATGTAAAAAATCATCCTTATATTAATTTAATTAATATTCCTATAACATTATAGTTGGTTTTAATTAATTAACTATATTCGTTATTTTCTTCTTTTTTATTTAATTAAATTTATTTACTTAAATATAGTTCATTCTCTATAGTATTTAAATTTAACTTGGATATTATACCTTTCTAATGTATTAAATTGTATTTAATACATGGTCTCCATAAATCCCCTTTTAAATAAATGTTTAATTTATTTATTCCTCACATTTTCTAATAATCTTCTAAACCTTGATTAATTTGAATTTAATTTAAGTTAGTCTTAAACCCCACCTAGAAACCTACCCTACCACCCATCACACTCACCCTACTAAAGCTACTTGCTAATTAATCTCACTTATTAGGCTAAAAAGGTGATTCCTACACCTTTTTAGTGCTAATGGGTTGCTCACACATGTGTGAGAGACCCATCCCAAGGAAGTGACCCAACTTCCTTAAAGGCAACCACTTTGGTCCCCCACTCTATTCTCCAAGGGTTGCTCACACATGTGTGAGCAACCTTGAGCCACTCAAACCTTGAAGGCTTGAGTTTGAATTTTGTATAGCATGCCCTTTTTCCCTTGTGTCCTCCATGTGGCATCTATGTGGATGCCATATGTGCTCCACCTCATCTAAGCCATTCCTTCCCTCCAAAAATCTATAAATAAAGCTCTTGCCAAGAACAAATCATCTCTCATTTTTGCATTGTTATCATGCTAGTTTAGCTCTAGAATTTCTTAAGCATTTTATCTCATTTTCATAGTTTTATGCTTCCATTCCAAATTTGAATCTAGATATCACATCTTACAACTAATGGAATGAATCTTAGTTTTTGTTTTCAATATGATGCATATCATCTTAGTTTAATCTTGCATTCTCAATCATGGTGAGAGCTTGAGACAATTTTCTCAATACTTGTTCTTGAGTTCTTCACTCTTTGATCATTTAGCTTGCAATCTTGATCATTTAGTGGGATTTAGTTTATTGTGTTGGGAGAGCACATCCACAAATATCTCTAAGAGAAAATCAACAAGTCTTGGGTTCACTTGTTTGGCTCATCAGAGGTTGCGGTATAAACTTCTTTTCTTTTGAGTCGTTTACTTGAATATGCTAACCCTCATTGAATCTAATGACTAATCCTTGTGTTTGCATGTTTTAGTGATTGTTTTGGACAGGTAGATTTATATCGTATACACATACCACCATAATTCCAAAATCCCTCTAAACAATTGAAGCTTGAACATGATCATATGAGCACACATCCTAAGCATTGGACAAATCTACTCAACAAGAAGGTTCTTAATTAGTTTAGAGAGGTTTGTATACTATTTAGGCCCTTTATTTGATTTTCTTTCTTTTCATTGTCTTATCTTATATGTTTTAGTAGATTAGTTTTTTTAATGTTTGGCATTGCTTCATATTCCTAACACAATAGTTTTATTGCACAAAGTCCAATAAAAATTTGTTTGTAGCGACCACTTCATGTCCACACCATGTAAGCTTGGAAGATGCTTAATTTGAAAAGATGATCAATCTATCACCTAGAGTTTCAATGTTTGATAAACTAGCCTGATAATTGGTCAAAGTTTGATGAATTTTTTTTGATGTAAAGTAGATGATGTTTGAGATCGTGATGAAGGCTAGATTGACCTTGATAGTGTTCTCTAAACAAGAAAAGGTTGATGTTACCAATTGAGAGTAGTGTTAGGTTTTTGAAACAAAGATAAATTGGATTGATCTTCGAAAACCAAAGGTTGATGTTAAGCTTGTGATGTTTGGACTATAAATAGAAATTTCTAAAATTTTCATCAAAATTGAGCTGATTTTGATAGAAATAGTACATAAATGACCTTTTGTTTTGACAAGAAATAAGACAAGGACCAAATGATTTCGAATCCACTTTCTTGTTCAAATGACAACTTTGTGAGAATTTGTGTCTAGGTGATAACTAACAATTTACAAAGTTTCCAATGTTTTTTGTGTGCTTATAGGTGTTTTTAAGTGTTCAATTGGGGATACACACACAAACAAAAATGATTATGTATTGTTTTGATAGGACTTGTTTGTTTTTAGAATTTTTGTGATTAAGTATATAACAAATACACCTTTCCCTATAAAATTAGCATAGCATGAAAATGTTTTCTCGTAGACTCAAGTACACACTCACAAGCTAATAAGAATTTGGTGATCACCAAGCATGCAATGGATCCAATCATGATGTCATATTATCCAACTCCAAACTCTAGTGAGGGCACAAAATAACGAGTATCTTGGGAATGTTACTATCCTCCTTGCACAAAGATTATCTCCTTCCGCGGGTGAACCAGGTAGTTACTACCATAAAGTAACTATTTCACGCATTTATTCATGATCATCTCCCATAAAATTTCACAAGACAAAATTGAGGTGTATAGCCCTTTGAGTACCTAGATGAGTGTAATCTTTCAAGAAAGATTGAAGCCGCTCTGCTCTACACAACATCCAAGCATGTCCAAGGAATGATCGTCATAGTTCCAAGGACAAAACTGACTAAGTCTTCTGAGATTTTAATCTCAAGGAATAATTTTGATTATAGTGAGATGGAAGGGATGGCGTTCACCTATCCTCACTTGGGTCATTCCTGGGACATTTTTTCCTCAACTGAAAGGCCCTCTAAAGTTAAAAGCAGTAAAGAGGATTGGCGACTTAGGATTCTAGATCTTTTATTCTTCATGAGGAAGAAGAGCATACTCTCATATCTATGTCATTTTCTCCTATCAAGCATGCAAAACAAAGTTCTTTCCAATGAATTATTAAACCCAACGCTTAATCCTCCATATTGATTTTTTGATTTTCCACTTGGGAAAAGAGCATAATCCTCTAGTTGGATTAAGAATTAAATTTGAATTCAATTTTTATGTGCCTAAAAAAGAATTTAACCAAACATGAACTTGATTAATTGAATTTCCACAAATTTCCATTCAAGACTTAATTTGATGTTTGAGGTTCTGATTTTCAATGAAGGAAAAGAGTATAGTTCTCTAATCAATTTAAGAATTGGAGAGAAATAAGAATTAAATTCCTAACAAAATCATCAACTAAGCATAGCAGTTTGGTTGATTTTTGCAAATGGAAACTTGCAATCACTCATTGGTATGTTTCTGTATTCTTTCACCAAGGATTCTTTGGAAATGACCAACTAAAACTTGTTAAGCTTCTTAAATGATAAAAATCACAAATCATAACAAGTTAGCTGATTAGTAACCAAATTTTCTATGAAAATAGACTGTGATTTTTTCTCTTGGATTTCAAGACGACGTTACAGAAACCTAACAGGAATTTTCCCAGAAATGACTAATGAATTACCATAGATGACTAAGCACCCTGAAAATGACTAAACGTTAACTGAAAATGACTAAAGGCTTCGCAGACGACTAAAGAGTTACCAAAAATGATTAAGGACAAATTTTATACCTCCTGGAAGTGATGAAAGGATTGTAGCAGACAATGAAAGTATCCCTGGAAATGATGAAGGTTCTCCTAGAGATGACTAAAGACTAGCGGAGATGATGGAAGAACTCCCAAAAATGTCATTCTGAAGGCAATTTATTGAATTTTTAGAAAAGAGAGAAAATTTTATGAAAATGAATCTTTTAGCCCGATGGTGGGTGCCAAAAATGTGATGTGTAAATGTTGTACCTACAAGAATCCTACACATAATCACTCAATATCACTTTATCTTGACATGTTAGAAAAAAATATAATTGAATTGCACCAAATTGAAATAATTAACATGTCAAAAATGTCCTATTGCTTCCTAACTAGAAGATTTAGATGAATTTCATAGAATTCTCTCAGATTAAGCATGGGCTCGTAGAAAATAGACAATCTAGGATGGAAGATTTATGAGAAAAATGCGTAAAATGCATGTTATGCTTCATTATTGCTAAAATGTATGGAATTGACAATTCAAATGAAGACAAATGAACTAGATTAGATAGAAATTAAAATTGGCGTTAGTTATCTATAAAATCACTATTCATCTATATAAAATGAGCTTAGAATGGCTTCATTATATAGATTTTCCTTGGAGGGAAAAGACTCAAATTTGAAATTCAAATTTGGATGGTTGAGATACATCCATGAGGGATAGTCAAGATTGAATCATTTGTAATCCATGTGAATGCGTCTTATTGGTTAGAGGTTTGAATTTTGAGGCAAGTTGAAGGAATATAAATGTCTTCATTAATTAAATCTTTTTAATTAATTTCCTTAGCCATTTACTTTTGGGTTTTTATTTGATTTAAATGACCAAGATTCATTGATGAATCGATGCCTCTTGGTGAGTGATCTTGGATTCTTGATTTTGAATGAATTATATAATTAAATCAATCTAGTTCAATTACATAATTGTGATTAGATTTGACTTTTATACCCTGGTTAGGACTCAAGGCACTTGATTTCAGATTAGGGCTCTTGATTTCATCAAACCATTTTTAGGTGATTACACTACTCTAGATTTACCTTTGTCTTTTTGGGTCTTTTGATGGAAGGCAAGTTCTACGAACTCACCTTTAGCAGGTGACAATTTGAGGACCCTTTGATATTTCTTGGTAAAAAAGAATATGATATTTTATAGCCTTCTTTTTGTTGGCCTTCCATTTAGCACCACTTTTATTGGTTTTCATGTTAGCATGATGCAACGACGGGGATAATAAATCAAATTTATCTCTTGAAAGAATGATAGAAATGACTCCCAAGGTTCTCAGTGATCGAGTCTCAATCTCATAGGGAGATCAGTGAAGATATATGTGAAAAAATAAGGAATCCTTTTCTGGTTTGCTGAGAAAGAACATAAAAATTTGAGGTCTATGTTTTTATTTTTATTTTTTAAATATATGAAATTGTTTGATTTTTTATGCTAACAACTATTCCAATTATAAGATTATAAACAAATTACAAAAGATTAAAGGGTAACAAAATATTTAAGTAACTAGATCATAATTGACAGGATGAAATGTATCTATTTATGATGATGTATCTACCCTTTCTACTAGATCTACTAGTTCAAGGTCATCTACTTAATCAATTGGTTAATCTGGTTGGACCTGTCACTACGTTTGCAGATATGAAACGATGGCTCTATATGGAAGATATAAAAATAGGGACTATGGAACCATAGCCTAAGCCCCTTCTGTTACTGTCCTTGTCCTACCTTATGCCTTTTCTTTCTAAATTTTAATTCCTAACGAAATCAACCATGAAAACTCACAACTTGCAAAAGCTATAATGAAACTAATCCACGAAACTTGAAATAACATAAATTTGGATTCTACAATTAAAACTATATGAATACAATCATCTACAAAAGTTAAAATAATGGTTTTCAAGATTGATCAAAATCATATATCCATACCATTCATGCACACATGTGAGACAAATTTATATTCTAGCACAAAAGGATTTAAATCATCTTACTCAATTTACCACCAGAAGCGAATAAATCATAACTAATACCATTTAATTAAAGGCAAAGAAATCTCACAATAGAACATATATTGGCTCTTGAATTCAGAAATAGATCACAATTTCAAAAAATTATCAGAATTATCACACCAAGATTACAACACCAAATGTATATCTCTTCTATTTCAAAACAACTTAACCCTTATTACATCATAAAATCAAGTTAATATAGATTTTACAACTTCAAAATTACCAAACCCATAACTAGTGTTTCTGGGCGTAACAAAATTAAAACTGAAGATTAACTATTGAAAACTTCTTCTAATCTATTCTAATACATGATAACTTTAAATTTACATGTTTAAAACTTTAAAAAGGAACCATTTTGGGCTAAAAATATTTCCTAGAATGTTGGGTGAACTGCAGTTCGACTACAGCAAAGAGTTGGTTGCCCAAATCCATTTTCTTGCAAAATGCATGAATTTGATCATAAGAAAACCACTCATCTTCATAAACTCTACCATAAAAACTATTGGAAACACCAAAAATGGCTTTGGGATGCAAATTTTAACAGCAAAAATTGGCCACTTCGAAGAAAAATGTGGCTTCCTACTGAGAATGAATTTCAATGAGTAAAGAATTATTGAGGTTGTTAAATCATGCAAGCCTTTTTAAATCATGCATGTAAAGGCTTGCTATATTTTTCTAAATGAAATGTTGACTTCTAGAAATTTTAGAAGATTCATCTATTCCATCTTAGTCTGTTGGTTCTTCCTGAAGGCGCAAAGTTATTTTACAACTTACTGGAACAATGTTTTGGCAAGAGACATTGATAAGAAGATGTTGTATGTTGTCATTGATGGAAACTACACACTATTCTGGAGATATCTTGTCATATTATGATGATACCAAAAGTTTGACTACATATTTGTCTAAGTATGGAATTACAGACCTACTATACAAGTTTTAGTATATTGATTGGTACAGACACATTTGATTGAGTTTTGATGTGCCAAGCTAGGAGAAGATTCATAGAGGTATTATGTATCTTAGTCTAAGATCACAATAGTTTATATTATCGTTTGATGAAGTTATGATATTTTGATTATCAGGTTAGCAGAGTTCAGTAAGACACTGATACAGTTGTATGATGGATCAATTAGCAATTTTATTAGGTCAATGATTTGATCTGTCTTATTATTGGATATGTTAGAGACCACATGATTAATGAATTCTATGTTTGAGCTCAAGGCTAGGAACACGTTTTGATGGGATATTTGGCCAACACTTCACATGATAACACTTCACATGATAGCTGCTTTTTCCTTAACATCAACACTGAACTTGAAAAGTGTTGATGATCGATATATAACATTGACTTCTTGTGTTGATTGAGATATGGGATTTTTGGTTATGATTGTTATATGTTGTACATGATTGATGGATCAGTAATCAGAGGATTGACAGTCAGATAAGAAGTTTTGTTTTGTTCTTCATTGGAACTGTATTGGCATTATTGATGTTGTTTGTCAGTTCAGCTTTTATGGATAAATATTTTTGTATGGAAGTGAGTCATTGAAGGTTGAATACCTATTTTGTATATTGAGTAGTGAGCTCTAGGCTGTAATGTTGAATGCATGTGCATTCCCTATTTTACTTTCACCCCTAACAAGGTAACTTATTTCTGAAAAATTAATACTTGTGGTTTCCATCCCCACTGTATTTTTTCCCTTGCCCAAGTTTCCATTAAAAAATCATGGTGTTATGATGCTATGGATTCTTTTCTTTTCTTTCACTTGTTTATTTTTTTATTTCTTTTAGTTTATGGTTGTGTAATCAAGTTAAAAGATTTTTAAAATCTGTAATACATATTCACCCCTCCCTCTCAATATTACTCAATCCTAACAATTGGTATCATAGATTTGGTCCTTGGAAGAAATATAACAACTTTAGGAAGGTCATGATGGAAGATTTAATAGTTTCTAGTAGTTCTCGAAAGAAGCTCTTGGTTGCGCTTGATGATCTTGAGAAATCTAATGCTCATAACTGAGAGTTGGAAAAGAAGCTTAAGTATGCTTAAAGTTTCATTGAGAACTTGAAAAATGAATTGAGAAAATATAAAGACAAGAGGAAAGACCGTATTGATTAGTCGTAGTATAAAGATGATTCTAAGGCATTTAAAGACAAATCAAAAGAATGTGAACAGATTGCAAAAGATAGAGATAGTCTGAAACATGAATTGGAAGTTGTGGTGAAGTTGGATACTTGAAGATTAATCTTGAGGAATCCAGACACAATGAGAAGGAGCTTGAAAGATTCAATGAAGTTATTAGGAATTAGATTTTAGCAAAAAATGAATTCAAAGAAAAATTTAGCACTAGTTCAACGAAGATTGATGAACAACTTGAAATAAAATGACCTAAAGGAGAAACTCAAGGACTTGGTTTTGAAAAAGGAGAAAGTTTAGGATCAAAAGATAAAATCAATTTATCAGAGAATCAAACTAAAGAATATAAGAAGAAACCTATGAAGCAATCTAATTTCAGCGTTAGATACTTTACATGTAAGAAATTTGGGCATAGAGAGAGAGGAGTGCAAAAAATACCTAATGCTACACCAATTTTTGGATATTGCTTCACTTGCTACAAGTATGGAAACAAATCAAATGAGTGCATATAAAAGGTGAATAATTCTATGAATCAAAGAAAAATATCCTGTTACAAATGAAATAAATTTTGACACATTGCAAATACGTGTAGATTAAAGACAAATCTAGTGAATAGAAGGTATGGAAATGTGACATGTTTTAATTGCAAGAATTCTAGTCATATTGCTAGGAATTGCAGATCCAACAATATAAGTGGTTCGGTAGATAAGAACAGTGTGGAAAATGGTAAAGGAAAGAAGATAATTGATGTTGAGGAATTCCTAAAGCTAATGAGAAAGACATAGGTTAGAAAATAATAGATTTATGCTACAGGGAAGATCACACCAGCTTCTGGTGTGGAAATTTCATCTAGGAATTGATTAGGTCATTGACCTAGAATGGGGATTTATTCATGAAAATCATTACCTGACCCTTGAACCTAATGGAGTAGTGAATGTGATCCGCATAATAAGATGAAGAGCTAAGTTTTTTACATGATTTATCATTCGTATAAATTTGTTTGATTATTTCATGCATCCTGGGTGTAAGGGCAATCTTGCATCACCCAAAAATATTTTTGTTTTCTTTTCAATAACGGCTACCTTGTGCAGAGATGCTATTTATGGAAACTTGCTATTTTTAGTAAGTTGGCCATACGATCTCGGAATGTTCTGATTTTGCATGTAGAGGTTCAACTCAGTCATATCAGCTTGACAGTAAAGTTTCATGGCTAGATCAGGTCTAGTTTTGAAGATATTGAAAATTTTCGGTATTGAAAACAGGGTACAGAAACTTCGAGCTCAGTTTTGAAGGCTTTAGGGGCCCCGGATGAGGTCGAAAC
>MU227946.1:439353-460660 GCA_018584345.1 Thuja plicata | reverse complement strand
AATTTTGAAAGTTTGTAATTCCGCATTTGTGGAGATAATAAGAAGTCCATTTTCTGTTCTTGCAAATTGTTGTTGCTTCTCTATTTCTGTTATGTGTTTGTGGTATTAAGGGGAGCACCCTTCATCATTATTTGAAGATTCTAAGATGAATTTGGGACACTTTGTTCTGAGATAGTTTGAGAGTCAAAATAAAGCCACATTAAATGTGATCACTTTTTGGATTTGTGAAGTAAAAAAATGACACTTTATATTTTCATTTATCACCTTGCAAGTTATAGAAGGAATTTGCAGAGCATATTGAAGCATTTCATAAGAGATTAAGGATATTTCACGATAATCTTGAGCTTTACCCTAGAATCAACAAAAAAGTATTTTTCATCGTGTTGTTTTCACTTTTGAAATCTGAATCATGGAGACACCTAGGGTTGTTGACACAACTGAGTGACCATGACCTACAGTCAAGAAGCATTCAGTTAAGGAAACTTTTGATTACCCGAATGGTGCATTTTCTTCTGTACCCTATGGATTTTTTCATGTAGAGGACTTTAGAGAATACATGCATTGTAATTTTAAAGAATTGGGTGAGTGAGTGATTGAAAATTAGTGGAAGGAAATAACTAATAATTCAATTCTAAAGGATGAATACGAAGCATTGGCTAAGAAAAACTTTGTGCAAGTCATAGAATTTCTAGGTTTCTTTGAGACAGATGGGATTCGGTATGTATTAAGAAGAGTTCATGATCAGTTCATATGGATGGAAAAACCCTATAAGATCACAAAGGAAGTTTTGAAGGTACTAATTGGACACTGTGACATTGGAGAGGAAGTTTCACTTAAATCTATTCGAAAGGACATTGTGACAAAATTGACAGATTTACAATGGGACAAGAGAGAAATGACTATGAACAACATTCGATAGTCTGATGTGAAGTTTGTGTCCATGGTGCTAGGTTACAAATTATTTCATTCTAGCAGAGAAAATTCCATTCCAACACAATTATTTATGTTGCATATTAAATGATGAAGGATAATACTGAAAATGACATCTTTGAATCATTGAGAGATCAGTTAATATTCAAACATGGTCAGCTCTTGGTAAGTATTTTCTTATATTTCATGAACTAATTTCAAGAAATTGGGAATATAGTATGGAAAAAGGATACACTTGTTTCTATTCAAATTAAGAAATTTTATGATTTGCTTGGAGATCAGTTGGAAAAGAGTACTATGTGGGCTTTCTTTAAATAGTTTCAAGATTATATGCAGTTAAGGTACAAAATCCCTCGTGAGATTGTGAAGAAATATGAAAATATTATATGTTTTATGGTAGAAATTGATGCATGTTTAATGGAGGCAGTTGAACCCAGAACATCTTGTGTAATGCCTATGGGATATGAGGTGGATGATCCACTTCTTGAGGCTTGTACAGAAGACATCCTACAAAATCCAATTGACACTTCAAAGAAGAGGTTTGGTACATACTATGAGAAAGATCTTGAAGTACATGAGACACTCACCAGACTAGGAAGAGAAAGGAAAATCATAAAAGATGTAGAGAAGATGGTAGAGAAGATATGATTTACTAAGGAACAATTTGAAGAAGCAAGGAAGAAGTTAGCCAAACAGGAAAAGGGAAAGGAGAAAGTAGTTGAAGAACCAATTGATCTATAAGTTGATGTCCCTCCTATATACATTATATTTGCACAATCAGTAAGGGTAAGACAAACTAGAAGTACAACTACTAGAATAAAAAAGGAGCCTATTTCACCTAATAAATCTACTCTTAAGGCTACAAGAGGAAAATTAGTAAAGAACCAGAAGATTACTACACCTGCTGAAAAGAGAGTAAAGATAAAATCCTAAAGAACCTAAAAAGGTGTTGATGAAGAATATAAGGATGATGCTACCGATTATGATGATTAGTGAAAACTATTAGATCAGAAGGTGCTAAGGCAGCAAGGATTCTTGAAATTTAACCTACAATGAAGAGAACAAAGGTTGATATTGGTAAGTGACTATATTCTATTCATGATGTTATCAAGAATTTAAATATTCATCGAGGTTTGGTTCAAGTAAAAAGATATCACAATAAGTATGATGAAGATGAGAAGAGGAGAATTGAAAAAGAAATAATAGTATATTTGAACAAGTACAACATAGCACTAATAGAGATCAGAAGTGAAATATTTGATGAGTTATATGACAAACTTGATGGAAGGAGATTGACTACTTTGGAAAAGGACATGGAGATAAGGGAAAAATTCTTACTTAAACTCAGACCTGTATTTTTAATTTAAGAAATTCATAAAATTATTGACTTGGCAAAGAAAGATTTTAGAAGAAAAATAAGAATAAACAAGATTATGATAGGACAGATTAATGAGTTATTCGAGGAGATAAATTTTTTTTTACCCAAGGTACTCATTGAAAATAATGTCAATGTGACTCAAAAGAAAGATGATATGGAAAACACCGTTGAGAAAATTGATTCACTTACCACTGTAACTACTCAAAAGGTAGAGGATGAACCTGATGCATGCATTGAGGGAGTTCTTATTACTTTCACTATGGAACCTTTGATATAAAATGTAGATAAACCAAAAAAAATCAATTTGATTGTGATAGCAGATGAATGTGGGATTATTAATGAGATAAAGGATAATAAAATAATTAAAATTGATCACACAATAAATTATGTAATTGATAATGTGGAAGGAGTGAAGGATAATGAACAAGAGAAATTTCAAGGTACAGGTCTGGACACAAATGTTCATGATGATGCAGAGATGAAAACCTTTGATGTCTCTAAGAATATTGAGGCAAGAGACACTTGAGAAATGTAGATTATACAAGTTACGATTGAGTTAGACAACCACAATGAAGATCAGTTGATGGTACTTGCTACCATTTCTTAGACTAAATCAAGAGAGAGATTCATGAAGACCATTAAGAAGGGAACCAAACTTTTATCTAGGGAAACAAATATCTTAAGAAATATTATTCTATCTTATGCATTTTATCCAAATATGTCTACATCTAGTGAGGTTGAGGGATTATTGGATGTTGTTGACAATAATTTTGAGACTTTAGAGAAGTCGGCATTGAGTAAAATTCAAAATGAATTCACTTCTAATAGATTTAATCAGTTAAATGTTATAAGTGGAAATGATAAGAACTCTTTGGGAGTTTCTATTCACCAACTAAAAGATGCATTAACTGAAGGAATCAAAGTGTATTAGTCTTGTGTAAATTATCTCATGCATGTAACTGACATTGAAAAAATCTATAAGGATAGTGAAGACAAGCTAGCAGATTTATCACATGGTTTTGATCCTTTGAAGGAAATGGAACCAATTAATTTCAATCAAGTGAGAACACTTAATGATAATATTGGTTCACTTGTTACTAAGAGGATAAGGGTTAAGGGAAGGATCATAGATCTAATGAATCAGATTGTTCCAAAACTAGATATTCTATCTAGAAGTTTGAAGGAAGCTATTGCAACCTTTGAGTACCCTGATGCACTTGATTTGGTTGAGGTGGAAAGGTTTACATATGCATTTTGTGGATATATTCATTGCATAGAGCATAAAAAATAATGCGAACACAGATTTTGCAGCTTCGAGCAGCAATTTTTTAGATATATTTAAACTTTTGTGAGTATATATCTTGCACACCTATGTACATAAGAAGATAGTATAGCATTTTGGTAGATGATTTTTGAGGAATTTCCCAGCCTTTTACATTGATGTAAAATTGGGAGAGATAAGGAAAATAATAGATTCAACTCGGGGGGAGCTAAAGTTTTGGTAAGGAGAGATATTATTTTTGGAGTTTGGCATTTTTCTTGGACACTTAGTTATTTTTTACTAAGTGTTGCCATCAATGCCAATGGGGGAGATTGTTTGCAAGAAACATTGATAGGAAGGTAATGTATGTTTTCATTGATGGAAACTACACACTATTCTAGAGATATATTATCATATTATGATGATACTGAAGGTTTGAGTACAAATTTGGCCAAGTATGGATTAGAAAACCCAGTGTACAAGTTTCAGTATATTGGTCGGTACAAATAGATTTTATCAAGTTTTGATGTAGAAAGTTACGATAATATTCATAGAGGTATTATGTATCTTATTCTAAGATCACAGTAATTTATATTAGCATTTAATGAAGTTATGATCTTCTGAGTATTGAGTTAGCAAATTTTAGTAAGAAACTGAGATAGTTATATGATGGATCAATCAGATATCCCATCAGATCAATCATCTGATTGGTCTTTTTGTTGGAGATGTTAGAAATGACACAAATGATGAATTCTATGTTTGATTTTGAGGTTAGGAATATGTTTTGATGGGATATTTTGTTGACACTTCATACGATGCCTACTTTATTCTTGAGGTTAACAGTGAACTTGAAAAGTGCTGATGGTCGGTATATACGATACATTTTTTGTGTTTATTGAGATATGAGATGGTTGGATATGATTTCTATATATTGTACATGATTGATGGATCAGTGATAAGAGGATTGGAAGTTAGATAAGAAGTTTTTTTTGTGCTTCATTGGAATTTTATTGGCATTTTTGATGTTTTTTCTCAGTTCACCTTTTGTGGATGAATCCTTTTTATGGAAGTGAGCCATTGAAGGTTGAAAACATGTTTTTATATTGAGCAGTGAGCTCTAGGTTGTAAGCCTAATTGCATGTGAACTTCCTATAATAGGGTAAATTATTTATGTATAAGTAATACTAGTGGGCTCCATCCCCACCGTATTTTTTCCCTTAAATGGGATTCCACACAAAAATCATGGTGTTATGATGTTGTGGATTCTTTTCTTTTCTTTCAGTTTTTTATTTTGTATTGCTTTCGATTTATGGTTGTGAAATGAAGTTAAAAGGTTATTAAAAGATGTAATATTGATTCACCCCTCCCCCCTCCTCTTAGTATTACTCAATCCTAACATAATTGAATTTCATTTATAATCTCCATCAACTGTAAGGCCCCGCCAGAAAACCTAGGAGAACTAACCTAAACATGACACTAAGTTAACCAGATATTTTTTTAAAAAATGTTTACAAACAATAATGATAACAATGCAGAAGTAATACAATGAAGAAAATGACATACACATAAGTACAACACAACAAATATAACAATTCTCGAGGGTTCCTTGATGTAGAATTAATTGAGAAAACTAATCTATGAAGAAGAACTAAAAAGATCTAACATAAAATATTCATCAACTGAATCCAAAAATACTCCTAAGCTTTCCACAAATCTTCAATCAACTAATTTCTCCTTCTCCCTGATTGAATAACCTCCAAAATGGATTTCAATCTAGGTATATAGAAAACCAGGCAATTAGGTTTTTAAAAAGTGAAACCCTAATAGAATATTAATTATCTAATTAAATTTTTTTAAAATAAATTCTTTATTTTCAATTTTCACTTAAAGCATGCACATCTCAACTTTATAATATAAAAAACAAAGTCATAATTGAAAATGCATGAGAATATATTTCAATTAAACTAAATCAATTAATCATGCAACTTAAAGTAATATTCAATAATTCAATTTGCACAACTAATGGATTTAATATTTATTAAATCTCAATTATTAAATTAAGACTTAATAATTAAATCAATTAATTAAGTATAGGCATTTAATTAATATTTAATTATTAAATAGCCATATATTTAATATATCAATGATTTAACCTTATTAAAGGTGCAATTATTAACATTAATAATTACCATAAATATTCATTAAATAAATCAGGCCAAAAGCATCATTAAATTAACTAAAACAGAGAAACAACTGAAACATACACACAAGCACACACAGAAAGGCTCACAAATCCATGTCACTTGACGGATTCAGACAAGATAGTCAATTAGATTCTTGTCCAGTTCTAGGACAAAATAGGGGTTTAGGGTGTGGATTTAGGCCTAAATACTATCTCCCCTCTCTTACCATTGAGATATTGCGATAGTGCATGCTCACTCCTGCCAATTCAGGGAAGACGTAGCCTATTACATGCAAACCTGTCATCACAAAGATGAACATATGCATACATATAATGTAGAAAAAAATGGTTGATACTAGTTTATCATGTGGATCTCGCCGAATCAAGTAACTACGACTCTATCCCATACCATACCAAACACGTCAAACAATAATGCAAAACATACAAATGATCCATTGTATAAAGATACAGGGTCAGTATTGTCAGAAAACCATAATCAAAATGACATCATAGCATATACATAACCATCATGAAATAGCTATAAATCACATGCAAATAGATGATATATTATAATTAAACAATGTATAAATAATATAATCAAAATCAATACATGAATATGCTCAAAACCAACTGAAATAAACCACAAAAATATGAAAAGGCCTAAAAGAGTTCAACAACCGAAATAGAAAAGTAAACTAAGGGGTGTGTACTACATCCTCCTCCCCTAAAACTAGGATTACTCTTGGAAGCCTAAAAAAAGATAGAGATATGAATCTCTCAACACAAAGCATCCTACCGAGTCCCAAAACACTCAAAGTGTGGATCCCATAGGACCCTTCCTAGGTCTCTGATTCGAACACTGACGATCATTCCCTACTGTAGAAATGCAGAAACTAGCCGCTGGTCCTCTACTTACAACCCAACTTATAGGAGCATGATACATAGCTAGAGGGCGATCAAAGGCTGCATAAGTTGCGTGAGATCTACCAACATTCCTAACTATAGGATCAGAAGCTACTGGTTTCTATCTCATGAACTGCATTGAACATTGAGGATAATTAACCGCAATATGTCCAAACTTCCCACATGAAAAACAAGCTCCTCTACCACCATCTCCTATAACCAAAGACACACTAGACTACTGGAAATTACCCCTACTGACATCGTGATGCACACTCTGTGCATTCTTGATAGCTGAATGGCACCTGATGCGCTAAAGGTTACAAAATTTCCTATACAAAAAACCACCACTACAACCAGGAGAGAGTTTCTTAATTTTTTGGTTTAGATGATGCTTCAAGCACATAGGATGATTCTGATCAACCAACACAACCTTAATAATTGCATCCCTAAAGGCCTAGGATTGAAAGACTCAAACTCATCCATCAGTGAGGTCATTAAGATCTCTGACAAGGTGTTGAATCTTCATGGTCTGATCCTGACCAAGGCTTCTAGAAATAGCTCTAGACTCAATTGACATTATACCTGAAGCAACCAAAAGAACCCAAAAAAACCTCAAAACAAATAGATCAGAGTTTTATGTCTATGTATGTTTCAAGTTTTAACACCAAAAGACAACTAATGGGCATACAAATTTTCTAGAGCTCCCAGTGTAGAAACATGTGCTCTGATACCAAGTTTAATGCCCTGCCAGAAAACCCAAGAGAACTAACCTAAACATGACACTAAGTTAACAAGATAAATTTTTTAAAAATGTTTACAAACAATAATGATAACAATGCAGAAGCAATACAATGAAGAACATGACATACACATAAGTAAAACACAACAAAGAGAATAATTCTCGAGGGTTCCTTGACGTAGAATTACTTAAGAAAACTAATCTATGAAGAACAACTAAAAAGATCTAACATAAAAGATTCATCAACTGAATCCAAAAATACTCCTAAGCTTTCTACAAATCTCCAATCATGTAATTTCTCCTTCTCCCTGATTGAACAACCTCCAAAATGGCTTTCAATCCAAGGATATAGAAAACCAGGAAATTAGGTTTTCAAAAAGTGAAACCCTAATGGAATATTAATTATCTAATTAAAAAAAAATTAAAAGAAATTCTTTATTTTCAATTTTCACTTAAAGCATGCACATCTCAACTTTATAATATAAAAAACAAAGTCATAATTCTAAATGCATGAGAATATATTTCAATTAAAATTAATTAATTAATTATTCAACTTAAAGTAATATTCAATAATTCAACTTGCATAATTACTTACAATTATTGGATTTAAAATTTATTAAATCTTAATTATTAAATTAAGACTTACTAATTAAATCAATTAATTAAATATAGGCATTTACTTAATATTTAATTATTAAATAGCCATATATTTAATATCAATGTTTTTTATTAAGGTAACAAAAGGTTTTGAAGGGGCCCCAAAACCCTTTACAAAGCACCAAAATGATAGACAAGAAATGCCAAAGACAACAACAAACTATCAATCGTGACAGAAAGCCAAAAGAGGGCTTTACCCTAGATTAAATAGTAGATACCATAACAAAACAAAAAAACAAAAAAATACTAAAAGCTTCCAGCAGACAAGAGACAAAAAACTTCCAGCAACCAAAACATTTTAGCATTGAAGCTAAACAACCATCTGATCTTCCAGCATCTGAACTTCAACCATCTGCAGTTCCATGCTCTAGATTGAGTCCCACAACTTGGTGATATCTTTGATCTGAACATCAGCTTTCTTTTTAGTGCTAGAGAGAGTCCTTGTTCCTGGGCCCGAGATATAAGTTTCTTGAGGGCCATCATCCCCCTACCTTGCCTTATCTTTGTAGTTACCTTTGAGAAGGGTATACAAAGATTTCAGATTGTCCACAAAGTTTTGCATGCCCATTTTGCTGATAGTAGTAAGTTTTTTGAGAAGAGACTTGTTGTTGTTAACCTTTTCATTAATTTTTTTGAGCCTGTTATCAACCATGGTGCTAATCTTGATTTTCATATTGTTAACCTTATCAAAAAAATCATTCCCTTGCTAGTACATGATAGTATCATTGCGTATTTTGTCCATAATTTCCTCCAGCAATGCATTTCTTTCTTCCAGGTTCTTATAATTAGCTTTAATCTTATTAATATCATCCTGAATCTATTTATCCATATTGTAGCTATTATCCACTCTATTTCTAGCCATTTGAAGGAAGGACATAGTAGCCACCCTTTTGACATTGACCTCTCTCTCATGGAGATCATCCTCAAGGCTCTTCATGTTCTGGTCATTCTTCACTTCGAAATCATCTTTCAGGATATCTTGGCTGTAATTATCATTCTCATTAGTTGTGTTATCCGTATCAATTTTGTTAGCTTCGTTTTCTGGGACTATATTGTCCTCATTGTTCTTAATTTTGCCCTTGTTAATCTTAGTTTCCTCCATGTCCCCTATCTCCCTGTGAGAATCTTGAAAGTCTTGATTCTGGTCTTCGTCACCATCAATATTGATATTGTGGTCATCAATTTGGGTATCAATGGCCTCTGAATCCCTGTGAGAGTCCTAAATTTCATGGTTCTACTCCTCGTCACCATCATTTTTTATAGTATGGTCCTCCATGTGGGTATCAATAATATTGTCAATTTATTTAGTGATTTCCTCTAGTATGTTGTTCTCCGTCTCCTAGGTTTCCTCAATATCATCTTTACCACCCATAGGCTCATTGGTAATGGTGGTGTTCATCTTCAGATCATCATTTTTCTTAGTTTCCCAGTGAAACCCTCATCCTCAGAAGACTTGATATCTTGTTCATCATCAGTTCTCATCCCCTCGATGTCATCATAAATTGACAAAGAGATATCAGCAGCAATAGGGCCTTTATAGAATTTTTTAGCTTTCTCCTCACTAGAAATCTTACCAGTAGACACCTCCATACTCTTCCTCTTAACATTATCAATACTCTTAGGAATGGGGTCAGGGATATGGTTTTTAACATAGTTCGCAATCAACAGAATTAGACCCTCATGTAAAATAGGGGAAGATTTAACTCTATGATCAATAATTCTCTGACTGAGCAAGCTTAAGAGATAGTAGGGAAAGAAAACCCTAATGTCATGAGAGAAATGGTTAACCAGATCAAAATGGTAATTGTAAACCTTTGAATACCTACCGTCAAGGGTGAAGTACTCCATGATAGCCCAAATCATGAATGCCCATATGCGCTTAATGTTTGACAGATTGACATAGTCCAGATCACCCTTCAAAAGCATGACCCTCTCCTCATTAGTCTTAGGGAATTTTTTATATCCTTTATTGCCCTCTTTTTTGTCTTTTGAAAAATGCATTCCATCCAAAGGGAGACCCGTAAATTATGCTAGGTGGTCTAGAGTGAGCTTGACAGATTATCCCAGAATGTTCACTTTCTTATTCTCCCACCCATTAACAAAAGCTTTTGTCACTTCCTTGTTGTTTCCATGGAGGTGCTTTAAGTATCTGTGAACTTTACCCTTCTTGAGCTTGCTCCACACCTCTTTTTCATTCCTCCATTTACACTCCTCAGGTTCTTCTCTCTTCAAATCTCCCCCCATTTCTTCATTCTCTTCAATCTTGGTATAACCTCTCTCACTGTTCTTTTTCTTCTCAAAAGGAATACAGATATTCAAAAATATAGAGTAATTATTGATACCCCATAAAGCTTGCAACTAAATTAATTCATCATAAGTTTGACACTTCACATGGCTCAATGTTGTCATCGTACCCCAGATCAGATCAGCATTAATTAGAATAATTAATTTGAATGACTTCACCTATCTTGTGATTAACCCAGTCATAATTGAGTAATAATCCAACCTCATCATTAATTCTAGCGTTCCCGTGCCACTTGCAAGTGATTTCATTCTTTGCGCCAATATTGGCAAGACTATCCACCACTTGGTTAGTTTCCCAGTAATTATGAGTGACATAAAAGGAGGTAAATTTTGAGGCCACATTATTGATCTTATCAATTATATGATCAATAGTCCATGACACCTTACTTTTTCCTCTAATATTATTAATAATATTGAAAGATTCTCCTTCCAGCCCAATTCCTCTGCCAGCAAAATAACATTGAGGGATGCCATAGCCTCAGCCCTATGGTTAGATTGGATTCCCAATGGAGAATAAATCACACCAACACAATTACCATTCTGATCTCTTATAATGCATCCTCATCTAGCAGTTCCCAGGTTTCCCTTCATGGCCCCATCAAAGTTAGCTTTAACCCAGTCTTCAGGGGGCAAAGTTCAAGTAGCCATGACTCTCTGATTGGAAGAATTAAGATCTCTGTCATTTATGTCACTTTCCCTCTTACTAAATTTAGACTCAGATTTAGATGAGAGGAAGTTTTCTTCCAGCGCCCTACATATTTGGTTTCCTACCACTTCATGGGTAGACTGCTTTTATTTGAAGATTCTATTGTTGGGTTCTTTCCAAATTCTCTAGCAGAAATGAGGAGGAATGAGGAACCAAAGGTCTTTGTTTATAAATTTCTGAGGCAGGTAGCTCAATTGATCGAAAAAATCCTACCAAACAGAAGGAAAACACCAACAGAGATTCCATTTTCTAAAGATGATATCCTAGACTTTATGAGTGAAAGGGTAGTGGAGCATGATATGATCACAAGATTCAGAATTTTCAAAACAAAGACTACATCTATTAACAATATTTATACCCCTCCTAGAGAGATTATCAAGAGTCAATAGTTTATTTTGAATTAAGAGCCAGTAGAAGAAATTGATTTTAGGTATAAGATTTTTATACCACACAAAGGAATAGGGAGGCCTTTCCCCTATTTTAGAAAGGATATTAACAACAGAGGCCACAATGTACTTGCCATCAGAAGTAGGATTCCACACAATCAAATCTTGGATGTTATATTTTATATGCCAAGTCTGAAGCTCATGCTGGAGGGAAATAAGACTGACATCAATTTCTCCCAAATTCTTCCATTTTTTCTCTTGCCAGTAATCAATGGATTTAGTGCCAATATATTCCTTTCTTCTGCCAATGATTTTCTTCTAGTCTTGGTTGTTGGATAGAAGCTCAGAGTGGATCCATTCATCATCCAAGAAATCAATTCTACATCCTGTTATGCCCTGCATCCCCGTCCCTACATTTTGTGTACAAAATGTTGGGTCCCCCCTTTTTTATTTTTCTTTGCTTTTTGCTGCGGCTTTGCCTTGTCTTTCTTTTTTTTTTTTTTTTTTTCTTTCTTTCTCCGGGGTTTTCTTCCCCGATGTGTGTGTTGTGTTCTTGGTTTGTTTTTCCCCTCCAGGATCTCGGATCCTGGAGGTTGCCTTTTGCGTTGGAAGCTAGATTCCAGACTTCGGGATTCTTTGCTATGATGTTCTTAAGTCTTAGCAACATCATCGTAAGGAATCCCCGGGCCCGGAGTCCGGAGGTTGTGCTTGACCTGAAATCTCTGGAAGGAGGAGGATTACTTTTTACCACGGGTATAAATAGACTCGCTTGTCATTTTCATATTTACCGTGATTAAAATCTTCGAGCACTTAGAGAAAAATAGAGTGATTTTCAAAGCGATTAGCAGAATAGTTACAGAGAAATTTGTGATAATCAGAGCTTAACACCTTCTATTGTTCTCAGACGTATGCTAGTGCTTCATGGTGGTGATCTCGACGGCTCGACGATTCAAAGTTGTTGCAGAGTTCTCCTGGTAATCTTTCCCTTCCTCTGCCTTCTACATTTTCAGGTTGGTTTCTCTGCTTCCCTCCTCTTCGCTTTGCTTTCATTTTCTGGTTTCCTCTGGGTTTTCCTATTTTTGTTTTTGTTTTCTTTGTTTCTCTGTTGTTTCTTTGGTCTTCTAGTTTTGCCGCTTGCTGGCGGCTCGGCTCTGCCAGAAGGTTGTCTGCCTTCTGTGCTGATGTAGATAGTCTGTAAATAGTCCGTAAGTAGCCTGTAAATAGCTTGAACATAATGTAATTAGCTGTATATTCTTATTTCAGCTTTGTCTGGTTTTTCCCGCGGGAGTCTTTTCATGTGTATAAAGTTGTATATATGTATATTTCTGTAGGTAACCCTTGTATATCTCCTCCATTTCATGTATATACCCCTTATCTCTCTGTATATCCTTCTGGGTGACTCAACAAGCTGGTTGAGTCACCTTTTGCCTCTGGTTTTTTGCCTCCAAGCTTGCTTCGAGGCAGAAAACCACCTGTTTGAAACTCGGCTCTCGGCCAGTTTCAAACAGGCAATTTTCTCTCTCCTCCATCAAGGCTGTCAGAGCCTCATTTATTTCCCATGCACACAATTAATTCTGGCCAAGTGGCTTTCCCTTTTTGCGTGTTTGAACAGTTGGCTCCGCCGCCAGTACCATCACATCCATTCAATGCCAGCGCACGTGGCATCCACGTGGACCTACTTCCACATTCTTCTTTGCCAAAGATCCTTTCTCCGGGCCTTGGGCCTCTTTCCACCATTCATCCTATGTCTTCGTCAAGTGTGATAAAATTTCCTGGGCTCAGAGATATAACGAAAATCCTAAGATTATGTTTTTCTTTTCGGATACTTATGCGTAAAACTAACTTTTCAGGAAAAGCAAACGGCGAGGGGGTAATAACTTCGGACCCTGGAGTTACTATTTTATCTTGATAAATATGTTCTGACGGTCACTTTGTCTCGCAGGTCTGGACTTCATTTTACAACCATGTCTGAAGCATCCGCATCATCTCATCCCAGAAGTCTGGAGTTGCCATCCACAACCGAGACCAGGGCAGCGACAAAGTCAAAGATAGAGAAGGCCCTGGAAAAGCTACCCCTCACCATAAATTTTGTGCAGGGTGAGGAGATTGTGGGCTCAAAGATTGAGTCCAAGGTAAAAATGATGACCGACCCCAGTGTCGAGACCTGGGCGGAAATGTAGGCCCTGGTAAAGATAATGCACATCCAGCGACAGGCTGGAGACAAAATGGAAACCAACATCGGAGGTTCTGGAATTCTCCGGGCAGCTTGCTTCCCATGCTCCGTGTAGTCTCCGGAGCTTGTTCTCACTCTAGCGGCCAACTACAACTCTTCCATCTAGGCCGTTATGTTAGCAGCTGCAGAACCCACGGGATTCCCCACTCCACTGGTGTCCCTTGACCCAGTTACTTTCCAAGCGGGCCTGGGTATCCCGCAATTTGATAGGTCCTCGGTGGTCACAAGGACAGAAGCCTTGAAACAATTCAACCAACCAGAGGATGCCACTCGGGTGTACATGAACACCAATTGGCTCAAGGTCCCAAAGAGGGATCCAAAAATAATGAAAATAGATACCCCCCGCTCTGAATTCAAAGAAAGCATCCAAATGGGGATGATAGCATTGGCCCGAGTATTTGGGCAACCCTCCACCCAGCAATTTGGAAAATGGATGTACTATTTCCTCCTGGGCATCTCCACTAAAGGAGAATTCTTTGACTGGGCGACAATTATCTCCAATCATGTTGACTCCCAGTTTCTGCAGTTGAAGGAGAAGAAGAAGTTCTACATGAATTCTTATGTTTTCTGGGCTTTGGCCCAATAGAGGCCCCACTCCAATGGCCTGCTTATAGATGGAATTCTCGGGCTTGGCCCAGGACAAAAAGCACCATGGGACCATTTCCCATAGATTCAATGGGAAGCCAGCTTCCCCAGTTACTGTCGGGTAAATGACTCCTTCGTTTACTACCATTTTCTCACGCCCACCTGGGATTCCGGATACCGCCTGTCTACTGAGGTGATGAAATTGGTTAGTAGTTATGGGCACTACTATATCCAGTTCTAGCAGCACACATACTTTAAGGTCACCGACTTCTCTGGGAAGGCCTACTTGTTGCCCAAGCATTGCGGGGACAAGATCGTGCTGCTGGAATATTGTCGGCAGATGATGGAATTACATGCCTTCTTGGCCCTCAAGAAGGTCCCCAATGTTTCATTCCCAATCTCCTATGGGAACTACACCTGTAGTCTGGCTGCTACAAAGGAGGTAGATAATGAATTAAAATGTTATAACTTGCAGGAATTTTATCTGGCGCGATCAAATTTTGATCCGCATGGCAGGATTGCAACGGCACTGCCCCGGGCTTCGGAGCCCCACCACGCACACATGGAAGACTTCTAGGTGGATCGATAGGATGACATGGATGTGCGCAGCCGACATTATGATAGAATAATGGGTGGAATGATGCAGGAGCTAAAGCTCTGGAGGTTCCCGGCGGGCTTCTCAGACGACGCCCCCACCATAGATCCCCAGTACAAAGAAAAGGGGATTGACAAAATGCCACTGCTGGTAATGAATTGGGCCCTCCAGGAGGACCACATGATTAAGGACTTCATTCAGGAGGTGGTCGAGAGAAGTCATGCCTATTTTAAGAAGGCATGTCCCAGGAGTATGCGCCTAGCCTCCAGGCTAGTACCAAAAGTGACACCACCGTCGGCACCAAAGTTGACTCCGGGGGCCGGGACTTCTGCACAAGGCGCAGACAAAGCAAAGGGGATAGAAACAACTCCCTCCGCGCAGCAAATCCCCATTTAGGAGTAGATTAGGAAATCTGTAGCAGCCTCCCAGCAGATGAGGGAGAAGTTGATCACAAGGCTCGCCACTCCCCCGCTAATGGCCGGACCAATTCGCCCTCCTTCCTCCCCGTCACTGGTAGCCTTGATGATCAAGGCGACGGGGGTGGATCCCACAGAGGCAATAGTAATTGCTGATGTGGGGCCGCCTCTAATCACCTGGAGGAAGAGAAAGCATATTGCACAGCCAAAGGCAGAACCAGCGCCAAGGGCTTCCCTCCCAAAAGAAGTGGAAATCCTTTCCTCCAGTTCCCCGGAACCGGAGAAGGAAATAGAACAGGCGGACATCCCAGCCAGTCCCCCTCCAAAAGAGTTCTACATATTTGCAATCGATGAGTTCAGAAATCTGCAAGGCGACGATACACAAGCGGAGATGGAAGTCCCAGAGCAAGAACAAGAGGCTATGGATCTAGAAGACCTGAAAGTAGAAGCTGCAGAACAAGAAGAGCAGCAAACAGAAGGAAAGAGGCCAGAACTGGAGGTTATCTCCGGGGCCCCAGGGACAAAAGGTCCGAGAGTGGACCAAAAGCCACCAAGTGATCAACCGTAACCCCAGCCGCCGTGTTACCAAGGCCACTCCCAGGGGCAACCTTCAGGCGGGTAATCACAGCGGCCTGAACTCTAAATCTCAGCCCAATACCACCCCTACTACTGATAGATGAAGAAGAAGAAGAAGAGTAGCATAAATAAGAGATCCCCGAAGAAGCCGACCAGGGTCTAGACACATCAATTGACATCCGGGACCATGCTGAGGAGATAGAAATTGAAGAAGATGTTGTTACAGAAGAGGTTCCAGCAGGGAGAGAAGCAAAAGAAGTACACGTTGAAAAGGAGCAGCCACCACCGGACACCAAGAGAGAATCTAAAGAACACACTCTGGCAGGAAGGCCACCTCTCCCACCTCTATGGCTGGCAGAAAGTAGAAAAAGGAAAGCCCAATCCACTCCGACAGTCCCTCTCTCCCTGGCCGAAATGATGGCCTTGGCTTAGGCCCCGCCAAAAGCAAAGAAGGCCCAGACAGTTCATACCCTTCAGACTGGGCCGGGCAGAGAAATAGTTGTGGTAGTGGCAATGCCTCCCCCAGACGCCAATGAAGTGACCGCGGACCCCATAGACTACCATATCACAGAGGTACCTCTGGGAAAAAGGGGAAAGTAGGGTGAAGTTGACCTGCTGAAGGAGGCAGCAAGGGCAGTGGAGGCCCAATATGAAAAAGAGGCCCAGAGGCTCAAGGCAGAAAAAGAGAAGAATGCAAACCTCATGGGGTTGCTTACAGAGCTAACCTGACCCCTCAATGCCGCTCCTCCACAGACCTCCACATCAGAGGAATTACTGCAGAGCGACATAGACTCCCTGCGAGTAATGAAAAAGAAGGCCCAGGTAGTAGACGAATGGGTCGCTCTACAGATAGGAAACACCCAGCATTTTCTAGCGGCCACTCTTCCAGATCTATATACGGCCTGACAGATTATTTTACAAGCGGAAGCACTGATTGAGAAATGGGAGAGTGACGCCGAGAATTACCAGGCGTGGAAGGTAGAGTTTGAAGAGCTCCTCACTCTGGGGGAAGACATAATTTCTGAATCTAAAATTCTGGGTGAGGAATCATTTGATTTCGTAAGGGCTCAGCACTCCAGACTGGACCTCACATTGGAGGTAACCAAGCAACTGGTAGAGTCCTTACAGGAAAAGGTAAACACAATAAGGTATTCTTCCAATTTGTACAAATCATTTGTAATAAAAGCTTCCGGGGTTGATCCCCTTGGTACAAATACTTATACCCCCGAGAAATCAGTTTTGGAGAATTTTGATGAAATGATGGCATCTTGGTATCAATCCCCGAAGGGGATGGATGGGGCCTGAATGGAAAAACTGACCAAGATGGTGCTTAAGGGCCATGATGCTGCAAAGATGGCAGACGAGTGTAGAAATAATGTTCCGGACCTAGCGGAATAGGTTGAAGTGGCCAGACACAGAAGGGCCAGCCTAAGGAAGATTGATGAAGATGGCATTTTCTGAATCCTTTAGGCCTTCAACGATAATAAATAGCCTTGAGCGTTCTCCGGGAATCGAGGAAATTTGAGCATGGAGCATTCTTTATTCTTTTGGGGACGTAAGTCCCCAGATCCCAGAGTTCCAGATCCAAAATTTTGTATTCTTTAAAGTGATCTGTGTCCCGGTCCCCCTGGCCGACCGGTCACTTTCAGAGGCGGTTAATAAAGACTGTCAGAGGGTAGTTGGGCGCATCAAGAGGCATTGGATCGGCAGTTGGTCTCTGACAGGGTGGTCTTCTCAAGGCGTCATTCAAAGGTACACCTGGCACATTGGAGACAGGGTGCCGCATTTCCCATTTATGAGGCATGTAGCCTCAGTTCCCGGGGGACCTACTTTCTTCTTTCTTCTCACCGGCTCTCTTCTTGAGGCCGATTCTTATGATGTATATTCTTGTCTTCTTCTTCTGACATGGTAGACCTATTCTGTCTCCAGGTCTTTTGTAGGGTGGCGTAGGTAGTACCGGCCCCCAGATATTATATTTTATTAAAGCACAGTAAAATAGGGTTAGGGTCAGAGAGTTGTATAAATAGGCAAATCGACCCTTTTCCAAGGGTCAGCAAAATTGATTATTTTGTTGTCTATAAGAAATAGCAAAGTAATTTCTGGTTTTAGTTGCAGAGCTCAATGCTCCATTGTTTCTGTCCTTGGTAGTTAGATGCTCCCCTGGAGCCACTATTGTATCACGCACCAGTGCTTGCTGGATTGACTATTAATGAAGATGGAAGGATTCTTGGCAATGATGTTGTTAGCGTCCCTGCCTCTTAGTTAATGGTATTTCATGTTTTAATGTTTTGTATGTCCTTTACTCTGATATGTTAAAGTAGATTAACGACCTCTTTATTCCCGCTACTGATAAAATGCTAACTGATGGTTGTGTATTTCTTCGGTATTTAGTGTAGTCCTTCAGAGTATTGTTGATGTTTCAGAATTTTCAGCATGACTGTAGTTAGATAAACATTTCTAACCCTACAGGATCTTTTTCATTTTGTTTGCTAAGTGTAGAATGCTCTGGGAAACCCTTACTATTCTGAGTCTCTAGAGGAATGAGTTGAAGTAACCAGCTATCCCCCTCGAAAACAGTCACCTCTCCCAACCGAGCCCCACACCGTCGTGACCCAACACCCAGGTGCTTGAAGGCCCGGAGGATTTATTTTCCCTGGACAACCTTTGCAAGCGGAGTTGGCTGATTTCTTTGGAACCCGGTGACAACTTATGACTGTTGGCGGACCCGGTCAGCAAAACCCCATCAACAAAAACTGGTGCTAGAAGGAGGTCATGAACTCGTCCCCCTCCCAAGATTCTAATTTTACACCTCCTGAGGGTTCCCCGAGTTGTAGTTTGAGACAAGCCTTTAGTGGGATTGGGTCCTTTTCCCTAGCTAAATTTGAAAGAGTCCTTAGGTCTGCCCCGAACCCCGGAAGGTTTGCTGAACTTGAGCCTCCTGCTCGAAAGAAATAGATGTCAAAAGTCCTACCAGCCACTGTTGTCTAGGGATCTACCATACCCCTGAATAGTCAAACTCCCCAGACAGTCCTGAAAACCAATACCCAAACTACCCAACATATAGTTCCCCCAATGGCTGCATACTTTGGAAATACTGGGTCCCCAATGGGCACTTTTCCAGGTGTAATCAATGATTTACCCTCTCACCCAGAGAAGATTTTCCCATGATATGAGCACTTAGGCTCACGAACCGTAGAAGAACATTTACAGGCATACAAAGATGCCATGAATCGACACTGGATCCAGCATGAAGATGTTGTGACCCACATGTTCCCCTTGTCCCTAGGATAAAGTGAGTTGAACTGGTACCTAAACTTACCTGCCAACTCTATCAACACTTGGCAGGATATGGAGGATGCCTTCTTGGCTGCCTTTCACGTGCATGTGGACCCAGCCTGGTCCCATAGCCAGTTCATCTCCATCAGAAAGGAACCCAATGAACCTCTTACAGCATTCAACCATAGGTTTCAGCGTGCCCTAAAGAGGTGCACAGGCCCTTTTGTCCCATCGCCAGACGTTACCATACAGACATACCTTAATGCGATGGACCCTTTCATCGCCACCCTCCTCTGGAGAACAACTGCCCCGAGCGACCAGGATACTTTGGAAAAAGTCTATAACCTAGCCCTAGAGTTGTCCCGTAGTCTCAATAAATCCCCGGGCGGGATTGGACAAAACACACCTTTCAACATGATCCCCAGGGGAACTGCTTATGCCGGGGGTTACAATCCCAATCTAGCAATAGGTGCCCCCTCGATGGCGCTGAATCCCCTGCCACCTTTGATAGACCAACAGGCGCGATATGTTTACCCCTCCCAGACCCAGATGACACCAGGTCCAAAAGTCTTCCCTTGGAATTAGTCACAGCAGACACAATAGACTCAGACACAACCGTCTGGAGTGTCCTTCTTCCAGTCGTCCGCGGCTGGAGGATTTCCACCCTCGACTCCGGTTAATCCTGCTGCCTTCCCAGGAAGCCAACAATAGCCACAGTTGTCCCATTGTGATGCTAACACTCAGTTGACTGCCGACGTTGAATCCCTCCAGCAAATGCTGTCCACTTTGATTATGGACATGGGCCAACTGAAGGCAGGGTCCTACGCGCCCCAAAACTCAAATTCTCAAAGAGGGAATATCTTCTTCGGTCAACGAAACAACAACGCTGGGGGAAGAAACTTCAACAACGGGCCTAGGCCAAACCAACAATAATGGAATAATAACGCTAACACCAGAGGCCCATCTTGGAACCAAAATGCCAACCAGAATGGTGCTGGACCATCCCATTTTACGCCAGTCACAGACTTCCAGCCCATGACTAACTGTGTCAGCTGCACGATACAGGTTCGCACAATGAAGTGAATTGTGCCACTTTGGAGAAAGTCATAATGATCTCCCAGCTGGACAGGCAGTAATCGCACTATACCGCTCCCCCAGAGCCCCCTGTCCAAGAGCAAACCCATAGTGCCTTCACCTGTGATACCATCTTCTTCGGTACTCCTAGAGAAGATGAAGAAGAATCTAAACTGCAAGGATTCTTTGATGAATCCATTCCGCCCTTTGAGTCCAACGCCTTTACTAACCCACGGGCTCCATACAATACTCGGAGCTAGGCGGGTAAAGGACCAGCTTACGCACCTCCTACCAAAGATAATCCTCCCCAGAGTAATACAACTAATCGACCCATTCCTCCAAAAGGTCCTAGCTCCAACCAAGCAAAAGATCTCACGGAGGAAAATCACCAGTTCCCGGGAGGAAGATTCAATATCACGAAGGCGTTAGAGCAGACCACCACCTCCATGACCTTGATGGAGGTTGTTTTAAATTGTCCTGAGTAGAAGAAGTCCCTTCTGAAGCTCTTAGGGAACCCGGAAGTAGTCAGCCGCCCACCCAAGACTGTCTCGTTCGAAGATGCTAATGCGGGTATCTTTTAGGGAAATAGTGAGGATCCTCCCTTTTTGCTAGGCCTGAACATTTATGGAAAAAATATACACAACTGCCTAGTAGACTCCGGAGCTTTGGGTAACATCATGCCCTTGACCATCTGTCAGAAGCTCAGACTCCACCCCACCCTGTCTACTGGCGCAGTGATCCAATTGGATAAGACTGCTGTAAAAATGGTGGGGGAATTGAAAAATGTCTGGATACATCTTATCCAGGACCCCAGGATAGCCAGCATCATTGACATCCAAGTGGTGGACATCCTAGAGACTTACGGGATGTTACTAAGTCAGAATTGGTCCAAGTCCTTAAATAGATACTTTTTGACCGACTTCACCCACTTATGGCTTCCGTGGGAAGGAGAATCCAATCAGATCCGGGTCGAAAGTGAACCCCGGATGAAGCAGGCCCTTACCGAAGTTGGAAGGGTCAATGAATTCCTTTTCTTTGAGTCTTCTCTAGGGGTGTACCGACCTTTTGAAATTTTAACATTTGATTTCATCCCCAGAGAGGATCTC
>MU227946.1:388374-438444 GCA_018584345.1 Thuja plicata | reverse complement strand
TGTTGGTGTTTTTGAGGATCAGATAGTGGAGGAACGAGACCACGATGACACTGGACAGGGTGATGAAGATGATGGGATCATGGACTTGCCCACCAACACTATCCCTAAGGGGATGGTTGCATTAGAGTGAATCTTTGATTCGGACCCTCGGGCCCGTGAGAAGGTGTCATCCTCCCCTAAGGGAGGAAATTTTGAAAAGGTTAACATCGGCCAGCCTGGTGAAGATTCACATAGGCACCTCCTGTTCCCCTGAGGAAAAGGAGAAGATTCTCGCGATTCTCTGAGAATACATCGATGTAATCGCCTGGGGTTATGAAGACATGAAGACGTATGACACATCCATCATGACTCACACCATTCTCCTAAAGCCAGACGCTAAGCCCTTTCAGCAAAAACAAAGACCGGTCAACCCTCTGATAGAGCCTCTGATTCGTCAGGAGGTAGAAAAACTGTTGTCAGCTCGGATTATCTTTCCAATCCGGCATACTACATGGGTTTCCAACCTGGTCGCAGTCAGGAAGAAGAACGGTGAGATCCGCCTTTGTGTGGATTTTTGAAATTTGAACAAGGCATCCAAGAAATATAATCACCCTCTCCCCTCGTTGGACGAGGTGTTACAAATAGTGAATGGATCCCAGCTGATGTTGTTCTTGGATGGATATTTAGGATACAACCAGGTCATGGTCAAATATGAGGACAGAGAGAAAATAGCGTTTACCACCAAGTGGGGGACGTTTGCGTATAGAAGAATGCCCTTCGATTTGATCAATGTAGGGGTTACTTTTCAGAAGGCCATGGACATTGCGTTTGAGGGCCTTGTAAATCGATGCATAATCATCTACATGGATGATTTGAATGTCTTCTCCCGGGACAGGCGTGATCACGCCGCCCACCTCGCTCAGATCTGTGAGAGATGTCGCCGGTATGGAATATCCCTCAACCCCAAGAAATGTATATTCAGGATCACCAAAGGGAAGTTGCTCGGGCATATCATCTCTAAGAAGGGTATATCCATCGACCCTGATAGAGTCGAAGCATTGATGAACTTGCAGATGCCTGGTAGCAAGAAAGAAATGCGATCCTTCTTCAAAAAAATCAACTTCGTGTGAAGATTCATCACGGGCTTCACAGAAATAATTAAACCACTCAATGAAATGATGAAAAAGGATACCAAAATTGAGTGGAGTCCTGAAGCTACGCGGGAATTCACCCAGATTAAATAGACCATAATGGAGGCACCTATCCTGGCTAGTCTGGACTATTCCCTCCTATTTTACATTTACTCGTTTGTTTCGCCACATTCTGCCACGGCAGTACTGACCCAAAAGGTTAAAGGGGAGGAATGACCAATTGCTTTTATGAGTTCCCCCTTTAAGAATGCCAAAGTCCGGTATTCATCACTGGAAAAATAAGCCTTTGCTCTAGTTCGCGCCGTGAAGAAGTTCCGGCATTATATCCTCCGGAGAAAAGTGCATGCTATCATCCCAGACCAGGCTGTCAAATCTCTGCTGATGCAGAGTGAATTGGGCGAGAGACGGGGGAAATGGATGGCCATCCTCCAGGAATACGATTTAGAGATGCAGCCCATGAAAATAGTCTAAGGTCAGGGACTAAGTCAAATAATAGCAGAAGAGATTTCCCATGTAGAATGTCATACTTATACGGTGGAATCCATTACCTAGGATCCATGGTATACCGATCTGGTGTACTTGCTGCTAAACAATAAATGCCCGGAGGGATTACCTCCCCACAAACGCTGTGCCCTGCGGATGAAAAGCACCCATTTCATGATCAAAAACTCCGCACTTTACCATCGGAACTACGAAGGAGTGTACCTCCGGTGCATCGACAGGGACCAAGCTATAAAAATAATTGATGAATTCCATGGACAGTTTGGAACCAGGCATGGTTCAGTCGATGCCACTACCCATCAGATCCTTCGGGCCGGATACTATTGGCCCTGTATCTTCAAAGATGTTTACGCTCATGTCAGAAGGTGTCATACTTGCTAAACTGCAGCACATCGTGAGTGTAACCTAGCCATGCCTCTGCAACCAGTCTATGAGGCTAGACCCTTTGCCCAGTGGGCATTTGACTTCATCGGGGAGATCAACCCCAACTCGTCTACCAACCACTGATACATTCTGACTGCCACTGATTACTGCACTCGGTGGTCTGAAGCCATACCTTGTAAAAAAATACGGTGGACGTAGTTATCAAGTTCTTGGAAGAAAACATCGTCACAAGGTTTGGAATGCCCTTTGCTTTGGTATGTGACAATGGTCCGGCGTTTTCTTCTGCACAACTACTCGAATGGACCTACAATCAAAAGATCACACTAAAATTCTCCAGTAACTATTATCCTTAGGGAAATGGCGTTGCTGAATCAACAAACAAGAATCTACTTGAGGTGATCAAACATCTATTGGAACACAACCCCCGGGATTGACACAAAAAACTAAAATTCACCCTCTAGGTGGATCGCATTCGTATTAAAGCCGCCCTGGGGACATCCCCATTCCACCTGGTTTATGGTTAGAACCCTATATTCCCAGTCAACTTACAGATCCCAGTTTTACAGCTTATGCAGGAATTCAACAACAGAGACAACATTGTGGAGGTCCGGATTTTGAATCTGGTGCGAATGGAAGAATAGCAAGATGCGGCCCTTGAACACTTTGCATGTCATCAAGCAGTAGTAAAATGATGGTTTGACAGAAGAGCCCAATACAAGGCTTTTCAGATCTCAAATCTGGTCCTATTGTGGGACAAGGCTGGGAGAAGAAAGGAAAGCACACCAAGTTCCAACGGCTCTGGCTCGGACCATACTTAATCTCAGAAATCTGCGGGGAAAATACTTACTACCTTAACACCTTGATTGGAGAACCTATCGCATTGCCTGTTAATGGACAGTTTCTCAAGCATTACTTCAAATAAGGGTAAGTTTGTCCAAAGTTGTACTATATGTAAATATCCCCTTGTAAATAGTCTTGTTGGCTATCCTCCGGGGTAGTCTCCCTTTTGTTTTTGTTGTCTTTGTTTTTGCTTTTGGCTTTCCTTTGGTCCTAGTGCTTTGTCCCATCCTATAGGAACTAGAATTCTTCGCATAACTTTGGCCTCTGGTGCAATGCCTCCGGCATGGTGAACTTTAGAATCTATCTTTATCACGGTGGAATCAACCCGGTCTCCGGAATTATTTTAGAAGTTATGGCACATTTTCGAGCAATCTCCATTAGGTGTTGTCTCTGGGAGTCTGGTAATCAGTGAACAATAATAATATAAGGAACAAGTAATCAGACATGTCGAGGGTAGATCAGCTGTACTGGTTCGTTGATCCACATCTGAAAATCTAAAGAAATTCCTTCCGGTTCTGGAGTTTTGTCCTCCCCAAATATCTAAATATAGGTGGATAGGTGAAAGGAGTACCGCCATTTGGATTTTAGCTAAGCTTAGGCTCAATGGTGAAATAAGTACCGCCTTCCCCACCTGGAAATCAATAAAATAATAAGAGGAGAAGCGGGATGAAACTCCGGTCTCCGGGGGGAAAGCAATCAAATTGATGACTGGTTCGATGTAATTAGTACCGCCTCTCTATTCCTCTCAAGAGGTCATCAGCTTGATTTCCTTCCAAAGCACACACGACACCACTGACGAAGGGCTATGGACTGATTCCTGTGTGGTCAGGTTCTCTCAGATATGCTGCTCTCTGCTTGTCAAACACTTCGGGAGGACGATTTGTTCTAGGTGTGCTAACTAGACATTCTATGGTTCTCAAATGTGCTAAGGCATTTGTCCCAGATAGTCACCATTTGTTATGCCCTGCATCCCCATCCCTACATTTTGTGTACAAAATGTTGGGTCCCCTCTTTTTTCTTTTGCTTTTCTTTTTGCTGCGGCTTTGCCTTGTCTTTCTTTTCTTTTTTTTTTTTTTGCTTTCTTTCTCCGGGGTTTTCTTCCCCGGTGTGTGTGTTGTGTTCTTGGTTTGTTTTTTCCCTCCGGGATCCCAGATCCTAGAGGTTGCCTTTTGCGTTGGAAGTTGGATTCTGGACTCCGGGATTCTTTGCCATGATGTTCTTAAGTCTTAGGAACATCATCATAAAGAATCCCCGGGCCCAGAGTCTGGAGGATGCGCTTGACCTGAAATCTCCGGAAGGAGGAGGATTACTTTTTACCGCGGGTATAAATAGACTCGCCTGTCATTTTCACATTTACCACGATTAAAATCTTCGAGCACTTAGAGAAAAATAGAGCGATTTTCAAAGTGATTAGCAGAACAGTTACAGAGAAATTTTTTGATAATCAGAGCTTAACACCTTCTATTGTTCTTAGACATACGCTAATTCTTCGTGGTGGTGATCTCGACAGCTCGACGATTCAAAGTTGTTGTAGAATTCTCCTGGTAATCTTTCCCTTCCTCCACCTTCTGCATTTTCAGGTTGGTTTCTCTGCTTCCCTCCTCTTCGCTTTGCTTTCGTTTTCTATTTTCCTCTGGGTTTGCCTATTTTTGTTTTCATTTTCTTTGTTTCTCTGTTGTTTCTTTGGTCTTCTGGTTTTGCCACTTGCTGGCAACTCGGCTCTGCCAGAAGGTTGTCTGCCTTCTGTGCTGATGTAGATAGTCTGTAAATAGTCTGTAAGTAGCTTGTAAATATCTTGAACATAATGTAAGTAGCTGTATATTCTTGTTTCATCTTTGTCTAGTTTTTCCCGCGGGAGTCTTTCCATGTGTATAAAGTTATATATATGTATATTTCTATAGATAACCCTTGTATATCTCCTCTGTTCTATGTATATACCCCTCAGATCTCTGTATATCCTTCCAGGTGGCTCGATGAGCTGGTTGAGTCACCTTTTGCCTCTGGTTTTTTTCCTCCAAGCTTGCTTCGAGGCAGAAAACCACCTGTTTGAAACTTGGCTCTCGGCTAGTTTCAAACAGGTACTTTTCTCTCTCCTCCATCAAGGCTGTCAGAGCCTCATTTATTTCCCATGCACATAATTACTTTTGGCCAAGTGGCTTTCCCTTTTCACATGTTTGAACAGTTGGCTCCGCCGCCAGTGCCATCACATCCATTCAATGCCAGCGCACGTGGCGTCCACGTGGACCTGCTTCCACATTCTTCTTTGCCAACGGTCCTTTCTCTGGGCCTCAGGCCTCTTTCCACCATTCATCCTATGTCTTCGTCAAGTGTGATAAAATTTCCTGGGCCCGGAGATATAACAAAAATCCTAAGATTATGTTTTTCTTTTCAGATACTTATGCGTAAAACTAACTTTTCAGGAAAAGCAAATGGCGAGGGGGTAAGAACTCCAGACCCTAGAGTTACTATTTTATCTTGATAAATATGTTCTGACAGTCGCTTTGTCTCACAGGTCTAAACTTCATTTTACAACTATGTCTAAAGCATCCGCATCATCTCCTCCTGAAAGTCCAGAGTTGCCATCCACAACCGAGACCAGGGCAGAAACAAATTCAAAGATAGAGAAGGCCCTGGCAAAGCTACCCCTCACCATGAAGTTTGTGCAGGGTGAGGAGATTGTGGGCTCAAATATTGAGTCCAAGGTAAAAATGATGACTGACCCCAGTGTTGGGACCTGGGCGAAAATGCAGGCCCTGGTAAAGATAATGCACATCCAGCGACAGGTTGGAGACAAAATGGCAACCAACATCGGAGGTTCTGAAATTCTCTGGGCAGCTTGCTTCCCATGCTCCGTGCAGTCTCTGGAGCTTGTTCTCACTCTAGCGGCCAACTACAACTCTTCCATCCGGGCCATTATGTTAGTAGCTGCAGAACCCGCAGGATTCCCCACTCCATTGGTGTCCCTTGACCCGGTTACTTTCCAAGTGGGCCTGGGTATCCCGCAATTCGATAGGTCCTCAGTGGTCACAAGGACAAAAGCCTTGAAACAATTCAACCAACTAGAGGATGCCGCTCGGGTGTACATGAACACCAATTGGCTCAAGTTCCTGAAGAGGGATCTAAAAAGAATGAAAATAGATATCCCCCGCTCTAAATTCAAAGAAAGCATCCAAATGGCGATGATAGCATTGGCCCGAGTATTTGGGCAACCCTCCGCCCAATAATTTGCAAAATGGATGTACTATTTCCTCCTGGGCATCTCCACTAAAGGAGAATTCTTCGACTGGGCGACAATTATCTCCAATCATGTTGACTCCCAGTTTCTGCAGTTGAACAAGAAGAAGAAGTTCTACATGACTTCTTATATTTTCTGGGCTTTGGCCCAACAGAGGCCCCACTCCAATGGCCTGCTTACAGATGGCATTCTTGGGCTTGGCCTGGGACAAAAATCACTGTGGGACCATTTCCCACAGATTCAATGGGAAGCCAGCTTCCCCAGTTATTGCCGGGTAAATGACTCCTTCATTTACTACCATTTGCTCACGCCCACCCGGGATGCCGGATACCGCTTGTCTACTGAGGTGATGAAATTGGTTAGTAGTTATGGGCACTACTATATCCAGTTACAGCAGCACACATACATTAGGGTCGCCGGCTTCTCTGGGAAGCCCTACTTGTTGCCCAAGCATTTGGGGGACAAGATCGTGCTGCTGGAATATTGCCGGCAGATGATGGAATTACATGCCTTCTTGGCCCTCAAGAAGGTCCCCAATGTTTTGTTCCCAATCTCTTGTGGGAACTACACCTGTAGTCTGGCCACTGTGAAGGAGGCAGATAATGAATTGAAATGTTATAACTTGCAGGAATTTTATCTGGCGGCACTGCCCCGGGCTTCGGAGCCCCACCACGCACACATGGAAGACTTCTGGGCAGATCGCCAGGATGACATGGATGTGCGTAGCTGGAATTATGATAGAATGATGGCTAGAATTATGTAGGAGCTAAAGCTCCAGAGGTTCTCGGTGGGCTTCTCAGACGACGCCCCCACCATAGATCCCCAGTACAAAGAAAAGGGGATTGACAAAATGCCACTGCCGACAATGAATTGGGCCCTCCAGGAGGACCACATGATTGAGGACTTCAATCGGGAGGTGGTTGAGAGAATTCATGCCTATTTTAAGAAGGCATGTCCCGGGAGTATGCGCATAGCCTCCAGGCTGGTACCAAAAGTGACACCACCGCCGGCACCAAAGTTGACTTCGGGGGCCGAGACTTCTGCACAAGGCGCAGAAAAAGGAAAGGGGATAGAAACAACTCCCTCTGCGCAACGAATCCCCATTCAAGAGTAGATTAGGCAATCTGTAGCAGCCTCCCAGCAGATGAGGGAGTAGTTGATCACAAGGCTCGCCACTCCCCCGCTAATGGCCAGACCAATTCGCCCTCCTTCCTCGCCGTCACTGGCAGCCTTGATGATCAAGGCGACGGGGGTGGATCCCACGAAGGCAGCAGCAATTGCCGATGCGGGGCCGCCTCTAATCACCTGGAGAAAGAGAAAGCATATTGCATAGCCAAAGGCAGAACCAACTCTCAGGGCTTCCCTCCCAAAAGAAGTGGAAATCCTTTCCTCCAGTTCCCCGAAACTGGAGAAGGAAACAAAATAGGCGGACATCCTAGCTAGTCCCCCTCTAGAAGAGTTTGACGTATTTGCAACTGATGAGTTCAGAAATCTGCAAGGGGGCGATACACAAGCGGAGACGGAAGTCCCAGAGCAAGAACAAGAGGCTGTGGATCTAGAAGACCTGAAAGTAGAAGCTGCAGAACAAGAAGAGCAGCAAACAGAAGGAAAGAGGCTAGAACTGGAGGTTATCTCCAGGGCCCTAGGGACAGAAGGTCTGGGAGTGGACCAATAGCCACCAAGTGAACAAAAGGCATCCACTGGGGAACCCATACCTAGAATTTCAAGATCAACCGTAACCCCAGCTTCCATGTTCCCAAGGCCACTCCTAGGGGCAACCTTCGAGCGGGTAATCACAGCGGCCTAAACTCTGATTCTCGACCCGATACCGCCCCTACTACCGACAGATGAAGAAGAAGAAGAAGAGCAGCATAAAGAAGAGATCCCTGAAGAAATCAACCAGGGTCTAGACACATCAATTGACATCCGGGACCAGGATGAGGAGATAGAAATTGAAGAAGATGTTGTTACAGAAGAGGTTTCGACAAGGAGAGAAGCAGAAGAAGTACACTTTGAAAAGGAGCAGCCACCACCGGACACCGACAGAGAATCTGAAGAACACACTCTGGCAGGAAGGCCACCTCTCCCACCTCCATGGCTGGCAGAAAGTAGAAAAAGGAAAGCCCAATTCACTCCGACAGTCCCTCTCTCCCTAGCCGAAATGATGGCCTTGGCTCAGGCCCCGCCAAAAGCAAAGAAGGCCCAGATAGTTCATACCCTTCAGACTGGGCCAGGTGGAGAAATAGTTGCGGTAGTGGCAACGCCTCCCCCAGACGCTGATGAAGCGACCGTGGACCCCACAGACTACCATATCATAGAGGTACCTCTAGGAAAAAGGGGAAAGTAGGGCAAAGTTGACCTGCTGAAGGAGGCAGCAAGGGCAGTGGAGGCCCGATATGAAAAAGAGGCCCAGAGGCTCAAGGAAGAAAAAGAGAAGAATGCAAACCTCATGGGGTTGCTTACAGAGCTGGCCCGACCCCTCAATGTCACTCCTCCACAGACCTCCACATCAGAGGAATTACCGTAGAGCGACATAGATTCACTGCGAGTAATGAAAAAGAAGGCCCAGGCAGTAGACGAATGGGTTGCTCTACAGATAGGAAACACCCAGCGTTTCCTAGCGGCCACTCTCCCAGATCTATATACGGCCCGGTAGATTATTTTACAAGCGGAAGCACTGATTGAGCAATGGGAGAGTGACACCGAGAATTATTAGGTGTGGAAGGTAGAGTTCGAAGAGCTCCTCACCCTGGGGGAAGACATAATTTCTAAATCCAAAATTTTGGGTGAGGAATCATTTGATTTCGTAAGGGCTCAGCACTCTAGATTGGACCTCACATTGGAGGTAACCAAGCAACTGGTAGAGTCCTTACAGGAAAAGGTAAACACAATAAGGTATTCTTCCAATTTGTACAAATCATTTGTAATAAAATTTTCCAGGGTTGATCCCCTTGGTACAAATACTTATACCCCCGGGGAATCAGTTTTGGGGAATTTTGATGAAATGATGGCATCTCGGTATCAATCTCCGGAGGGGATGGATGGGGCCCGAATGGAAAAACTGACCAAGATGGTGCTTAAAGGCCATGATGCCGCAAAGATGGCAGACAAGTGTGCAGAAATAATGTTTCAGACCTAGCGGAACAGGTTGAAGTGGCTAGACACAGAAGGGCCAACCTAAGGAAGATTGATGAAGATGGCATTTTCTGAATCCTTCAGGCCTTCAATGATAATAAACAGCCTTGAGTGTTCTTAGGGAACCGGGGAAACTTGAGCATGAAGCATTCTTTATTCTTTTGGGGACGTAAGTCCCCGGATCCTGAACTTCCAGATCCAAAATTTTGTATTCTTTAAAGTGATCCGTGTCCCGGTCCCCGATGCCAACCGGTCACTTTCAGAGGCAGTTAATAAAGACTGTCAGAGGGTAGTTGGGCGCATCAAGAAGCATTGGCTCAACAGTTGGTCTCTAACAAGGTGGTCTTCTCAAGGCACCGTTCAAAGGTACACCTGGCACATTGGAGACAGGGTGCCGCATTTCCCATTTATGAGGCATGTAGCCTCAGTTCTCGGGGGACCTACTTTCTTCTTTCTTCTCACTGGCTCTCTTCTCGAGGCTGATTCTTCTGATGTATATTCTTGTCTTCTTCTTCTGATATGGCAGACCTATTTTGTCTCCAGGTATTTTTTAGGGTGGCGGAGGTAGTACCGGCCCCCAGATATTATATTTTATTAAATCACAGTAAAATAGGGTTAGGGTTACAGATTTGTATAAATAGGCAAATCGACCCTTTTGCAAGGGTCGGCAAAATTGATGATTTTGTTGTCCATAAGAAATAGTAAAGTAATTTCTGGTTTTAGTTGCAGAGCTCAATGCTCCATTGTTTCTGTCCTTGGTAGTTAGATGCTCCCCTGGAGCCACTATTGTATCATGCACCAGTGCTTGCTAGATTGACTATTAATGAAGATGGAAGGATTCTTGGCAATGATGTTGTTAGCATCCCTGCCTTTGAGTTAATGGTATTTCATGTTTTAATGTTCTGTATGTCCTTTACTCTGATATGTTAAAGTAGATTAATGACCTCTTTATTCCCGCTACTGGTAAAATGCTAACTTATGGTTGTGTATTTCTTCGGTATTTAGTGTAGTCCTTGAGAGTATTGTTGATGTTCCAGACTTTTTAGCATGACTATAGTTAGATAAATGTTTCTAACCCTGCAGGATATTTTTCATTTTATTCGCTAAGTGTAGAATGCTCCGGGAAACCCTTACTATTCTGAATCTCCAGAGGAATGAGTTGAAGTAACCAGCTATCCCCCTTGAAAATAGTCACCTCTCCCAATCGAGCCCTGCACCATCGTGACCCGACACCCAGATGCTTGAAGGCCCGGAGGATTTATTTCCCCCGGACAACCTTTGCAGGCGGAGTTGGCCGATTTCTCCGGAACCCGGTGACAACTTATGACTATTGGTGGACCCGGTCAGCAAAACCCCGTCAACACATCCATCTCCTAGCTTCCATCCTTTTCCTTTTACAATCAGATCTTTGGTAGATTTTATACCATTCCAAATGAAGGAGCCATTAGTACTATTGTCATCACCTATAAAATCCTCCAAAGAATTATTGAGGAAGAGATATTTGCTTTTTATAATATAGTTCCATTATTTTTTATCTCCATAAATCCTTCACAACTATTTTTCCATGAGGGATTTATTTATGTTTCTAATGGTTCACAGCCCAAGACCTCCTAGCATTTTAGGATTACAAACTTTTTCTGAAGAAACAAGGCTCAATATTTTCTTTTCCCAAACCCCTGACCAAAGGAATCTTTTTTGGACTTTCTCAATTTTAGTAGCAATTTTGTGGGGAATTTTAAACAAGCTCATTGCATAAACAGGGAGATTCTAAAGAGTAGGTTTCAGTAATTTGAGCTTTCCAGCATTGCTGAGGAGCGCCCCTTTCCAACCAGCAAATTTATTGTTATATCTATCTATAAGAGTATGCCAGAAAATTTTTGGAGGATTGGAGAAAAGAGGTAAGCCCAAGTAAGATGAAGGAAGTTTCCTAATAGTACAACCAAGAATAGTTGACATTTTATTTTGTCTTTCTTCTAGAGTATTTATGAAGAAGATGGAACTCTTAGTACAATTGAATAGCTGGCCAGTTGCCGCAGTATAGATAGAAAGACCTTTCTTCAAATTTATGGCTTCTTTAATAGTCGACTCTCCCATGATGAGAGTATCATTGACAAACTTCTCATAAGAGAAAATTAGTCTAGTTGAAGAGGGTTGTATACAAATTATTTCCCCATTTTCCACAATTTTATGGATGTACCTCCCAAGGCACTCAACAAGTATAGCAAAGAGAATAGGAGATATAGGATCTCCTTGTCTTAGCCCTCTGGTTGGTTTAAAAAAGTAGAAAATCCCCCATTAACAATGATAGAGGAAGAAATAGTAGTCACAAGTTGCATTATAATTTTGATAACCCCCTTGTTAAAACCAAAAGAAGACAACACCATTTGCAGAAAATGTCAATCGACTCTATCATAAACCTTAGATAGGTCCAGTTTCATCATGAAGCCCTTTTTTTGGCCTTTTCTAGAGAGTGGATATTCTCATGAGCCATGATGATAGAATCGAGGATTTGTCTCCCAAGAAAAAAACCATTTTGCTGGGGGAAATAATATTCGAAAGCAACTGAAGCAGTCTGGAGGTAAAAAAATTAGAAATAATCTTGTATAAAGAATTTCACAAGCTGATAGGTCTAAAATATTCCATAGTATTGGCTCTAGGTCTTTTAGGAATAAGAACCAGGAAAGTAGCATTTAATTCCCTGAGAAGACATCTAGTTCCAAAGAATTCTTTGATAGCATCCTACACATCTTGACCAATAATATTCCAGAATTGCTGCAAGAACAACATAGGGAAACCATCTGGGCCAGGAGATTTGTCCCCTTCAAAGGAGAAGAAAACATTTCTGATTTCCTTGTTCAAAGGGATAGCTTGGAGCATTTTGTTAGAAGGATCATTGACCAACATGGGGATGGCGGAGAGAATTTCATCCTGATTAGATCTATTCAAATTATTATCCTTAGCCAGTAGCTCTGAGAAGTATCTTAACATTTTTGATTTTATATCTTCCTCCTTCCTTATAGTTTTACCTTTAGATTGGAGATTCATTATCCTATTAATAGATTTATGTTTCAAAGCTGTCATGTGGAAAAAGATTGTATTTTTTTCCCCTGCCTTAAGCCAAAGAGATCTAGATCTCTGTCTCTAGAAGGATTTCTCCTTGGTAATAATGTTACGATAATCTTCTAAAAGTTTGTTTTCCTTGATTTTAGTTTCCTCTGAAAGACCCTCCTTCTGGATGTTTTTCTAAATTTCCTTAATTTTATTATGCAAATTCCCTTTTAGATGCAATATATCCCCAAAAACTTCCTTATTCCATCTTTTCAGATTGCTTTTAATAGTATTTAATTTCTTAGCCATTCTATACATAGCTCCCCCTTAAATAGTGTAGTTTCACCATTCCTTAATCTTATCTTTAAAGTTAGGGTGGGATAGCCACATTCTTTCAAATCTGAAGGGAAAATTATTTCTGCCTTTGTTCTGATTAATATTTAGGGATATACGATAGTGGTAAGATCCAATACGAAGTTCAGCAGAAAGAGTGCAAATGTACCTGGATAGAAAATCATGGGTTAAGAGGGCTCTATCTAGTTTCACCTGGATAAAATCCTTCTCAGTATGTCTATTCGACCAAGTGTAGTCAATGCCTTCCAGTTCAATATCTAATAAGGCTTCCTCATTGATAAAATCCATCAGAACAGATTTGTTGTCAATTTGGGAAGTAATCCCTCCCTTTTTTTCCTAATTTTTGAGAGGAGTGTTGAAGTCTCCCATGATAATCCAACTAATTTCTTGATAAAGATTATGAATTTATTTCAATCTTTTCATATACTTCTGTCTATCTCCTTTACTGTTAGGGGCATATACATTGATCAGGTTCTAGCTGAGGTTCTCCTCCAAGAAAGTAATCTTGAGCACTAATATGTTCTTTTCACTGATAATTAATTTGCACACAACATTTTTATTATTCCAAAAAACCCCTATGCCACTTGAGGCAGCTTCAGAATCACCTTCAATACTCCCATAATCTTTAGACACATGCATTTTTTTCCAATTTATCTTTAGTCATTTTAGTTTCTTGGATGAGTAAAATATCACGTTTTCTATCTCTAACCATGTTCCTAAGAACATCATGTTTATGGAGGCTATTAAGCCCTCTTATATTTCAAGAGATGACTTTCATATTAAAGACTTGGAGAACATATCTCAGGGATGGTACATTGTTTGCCATCCGTTATATTTTGTTTTTCTTCTTTCTCTCTTTTCTTCTCATGTGATTCCCTTCCTTTTTTAATTTTAGGAGTGCCAACATCATCCTTAAGTTGTCTTATGGTTTGTACCCCCCTTGACTATGATTTTCTTATTTTTTGGCAGATTCACATGAAGTATTGTTGTTCTAGTCTCCTTTTTTGCCTGAGTTTTTGTTGAAACTTTTGTTATTCTTTACCTGTGACTAGGGAGATTTTTGGTAAACAAGGTTTATCTCTGAACTCAAGTTTCTCTCTAGGCTTTCTTCACTCCATAGAGAAGCAATAGGGGATAATGAGTCATCATCACTATCTTCTGAGGAATTTCCATTAAGGTCATGTTCCCTGAAGATTCCTTCATCAGGAATAGGAGAAACAAATCTAGAAGGGGATAAATCTTCTAGAGCTTTCAAATTGGTTGTGTTATGAGTAGCTTATAGCTCCTTCACCTTAGGTTTTCCCTGCTCCTGACTAGATTCTACACTGACTACTAGATCAATACTAGGTTGTTTATCCAAATTGATTTTGTTTTCAGGTAGCATATTTACCTCTGATTCATTACTGGGTTGTTTATCCAAAGTGATTTGGTTTTTAGGTAGTATATTTACCTCTAATTGAATACTATTTAAACTCTTTGTTTTTTCCCCCTTTTGATCTAGATTAGGATTGCCTAAAGAAATATCATTAGGATTGATTTTTTTCTTCCATACTTTTTAGGTTCCCTTTTATGATCTTCTTTTTCTTTTGGTTTTTTTAGCAAGCAGTGTTTATCCCAATGACCAACTTTTTTACAGGAAAAACAAGCAAAGGGTAGTGATTCATATTCAAAATTTTGGATGTACTTACCTAGTTTAGAGTTAATAGTGATGACCTTAGGTAGATCCATTTTGTGATGTATGTTCACACAAATTCTAACATAGACCAATCTAGATCTAGCAGCTGTCATAAGGTCAATCGATTGTAGCTCCCCAAATGTACTCACAAGAACAAAAAAAACATCCTCATGCCAGTATTATAGTGGGAGGCTAGGTAGTCTCACCCAAATAGGGGCAGTATCAAATATCTTAGCATTGAGATCCAGATTCGTAACCCATTTTTGAAGAGCCAACGATGATTTTCCAAACATCCAAGGTCCTCCACATAGCACTTTTGATAGGTCTTCCATATTTGAGAACACAAAATAGAAAAACACCTTTGGCGTAGCTACTGTATCCACTTGTCCCTTGAGTTTTCATTTATGATAAGTAAACTCTCTAACAAGCTCAATATTAGGTCTTGTCCCCATAAACTTACCAACCAGAGTAAGATCCATTAGGGAGATAGTATGGTCCATAAGGGGATCAGGGATGGATATGCCAAAATAAACCTTATAAGGGTCCGAAATATTGCTGATTCTAGGAAAAGAAGATTGTCCTGATGGTTTAATCTTGAATAACGATGACCAGCTACCTTTTAGTAGATTCCTATTTGAAGCATGATCATTTTGATCAGCCAAGGAGCCTTTAGATGAGGTTTCTCCTGGCCCACCATCTCAGAAAGGAGGGTCCTTGAATTCATCTGAATCTTTTGTGGAGCCCTCTTATATTGATCCTCCCACTACCTGCTGGTCTCCTAAAGCATCAAATGCTAGGTTTCCTCCAGCATCACATTTCCCACCATCACAAGTTTTCAAATTCCCTCATGCCCTCCCTTTCTCTCTAGCTCTCGCTCCTGCTCCTTCCATCTCTTTTTATGTTCATCCTTTTTAACATATCAATGTTTTAACCTTATTAAGGGTGCATTTTTTAACATTAATATTTACCATAAATATTAATTAAATAAATCAAGCCAAAAGCATCATTAAATTAACTAAAACAGAGAAATAACTAAAATAGACACACAAGCACAGACAAAAAGGCTCACAAATACATGTCACTTGACAGATGTAGAAATGATAGTTAATCAAATTCTTGTCTAGTTCTTGGACAAAACAAGGGTTTAGGATATGGATTTAGGCCTAAATACTATCTCCCGTCCATTGAGATATTATGAAAGGGAACGCTCACTCTTGCCAATTTAGGGAAGATGTAGCCCAGTACCTACAAACCTATCATCAGAAAGATGAACATATGCATACATATAATATAGAAAATAATGCTTGAGACTAGTTTATCATGTGGATCTTTTCGAAGCAAGTTTTAGGATTAGGATCACTGAGAGGGGGGGGGTGAATCAGTGATCTATCAATTAATACTTGTTATGGTTATCTGAATCTTTACTTAAATGCTTAGGTACTAAACTTGAATATCAATGCAAGTAAGATAAATATACACAACACATAACACCACATATGATTACGGGGAAACCCAATGCATGTGAAAACCCCGATGGGAATTAGTACCCACAAATATTTTGTACTAGTTTCTTATGATCCTTTATTAGAAGATCCTTAACCCTGTTAGGAGTTGTCTTTACAATCATGAAGTATAGCGACCTTGTTAAGGGTCAGACCCTATTAAGAGTCTTTTATAATAACCCTATTAGGGGTGGTGGACTCACTATCCCAGAGCACACTACTCAAATGGTGAAGGCTACAACCTTCTGGATGTTTGATACACACTGTATTTGCAAGGTGAACTGCTATTGTGACACTACTTGTCTAATCAGTTCCTTTTGTGTGTTGATGCTTTAAACTCTTATAAAACACTATAAAAATATTAACTACACTCTGAAAGATTCTACTTCAATATCTATATAATCAACATATGACAGATATAGCTTTGCTACTTTAACACTCTGCTCTACTTTTCTTATCTTTGGGTTTTGCAACTTTTCTGATCACAAATGAGCTTCTATAAGTACTTCCTCAAAGGATGTGAAAACATGTCAGCTTTAGGAAACCTTTTACCATCTATATTTATCAATTAAATAAGCATTCAACCCTTCATTAAGTTGGTACAACATCAGTTACAACTGCTTTACTCAAACCAAACAGACGTGTCTCTTCACACAGTCCGCTCCACCAAATTAGCTCTAAATTATTGCTTCAGATGAATCAAGTCACGCGCCTTTAACCACACATGATTAGATCACTAAAATTCACTAAGCCAAAGGCACAAGTCCTGAGGATAGGTGCAAATTCTATACCAAAACAATCTCTGTCAGCTCTTTCGATGATCACTGTCATGTTCTGGCATTCACTGGCTGTACCTCTTCAACTGGTTGTATCTTCTTCATAATTTCAGATCGGATCATGCACTCTTATACTTAGCATGAATACATACTTACAAGATTATCTTCAAAGGCACATTCCCTAACTTGGTTGTATGCATGTGCACTGATGCTCTATTCTTCTTGTACTATGCTAGCTATCTAGTCTTCTATACTTAGCCAACTTCTGATCTTCTGATAATGTGTGCTAACTCCAAAAATTCATATGAATTTGTTTCCATAATGAAAACACTAAATAGAGTCATATAAACTAGTATAGTCAACTTTCCAACATTCTCCCCCTTTTTCATTAATGGCAACAAAGTAATATGGCAAAGCTACTATCTGTGCTCTTATACAAAAACTCTCTATCTTATATCTCCCTCTTATCATATACCAGACTCCACATTCTTCATAATCTACTCCCCCTTTGATATTAATGACAAAGGTTCTAAAAAAAAATTCTATGTATTTACTCATCATACGCATCTGGATATGCAATCTACAACTTTTGGATCTCTTTCTCCCAAAATGCAGTCAATGAATTAACAATCTGTAGATGGGCGCATAATGCATATTGTAGCTTTTCCATCTTCTCCGAGTCTTTGATAGGACCTTGATCATATGATAGACTCCATATTCTATACATTACTTTACTCCCCCTTTGATATTATCTTCTCTACCTTTTTCTGCAAACTCTTTCAAGGATGCTTGACCAACCTTGAGTGAACTAAGATCAAGTGTAAAGTTGCTAACCAATTCACTAAGCCCCTTCTTCATATAATTCTCTTCTGCAATATCTGATCTATTTTCCATAACTCCTTTAGATTATATAATCCCCCTTACTTTTTTACTCCCCATGAGTCTAAGTCTATTATGAGTGTCAAACTTGACAACAATGATGATGAACTGTCCATCACTTCAGTCTTCTCTTTTTCTGCTTCCTTTTCTATGATATCTTAAATCAATAGATCTTCTTGTCGATATAAATACTTTTCACAAATGTTTCTTCAAACTTGTCTAGAACAATATCTATTGTTGTCATTGATACTTAAACATTATCAACCATGAATGTATCCTCCATGTCCTTGGCCATGGGCGCAGAATCCTGTGGACCTGTTATAATAGTTTCATCTACTTCTTCACATGATATTTCAAATTGTATCTTTAATCAATTCTGGTCTTATGTGAACACTATTTTGTTGTATTCACACTTAGATGATCAATAATAAGTATGTGCTTCCAAGGATAACATCAGGTTGGCTGCAAAAAAAAAAAATCTCTAACGGCTATACTAATATTCTCACATAGAATACTGCTCAACAAGATTTTGGCCAATTCCGCTTCATGAAATTTATGCGCCGAAGCTTACTAACAAATCACTTCCAAGATGTTTCAAAGAGTTTCTTGATATCAATCTCTTCTAAAGAATTTAATTGTGACACTTTGCTACTCGATTGCAAGTGCTCCTTTTATTATCCAACCACTTACTCGATTTCTAAGTAAGGTTTCAACTAATTTCTAAAATGATGTGTCCATGCTTGGGCTTAAATTCAAACTCGAATTACTTTGCTTAACAAATAAAAATTATCAATCTCCTTTCTTTTCTGATGAGAACAACTATAATGCATTAAAAATACAACTTCTAGGGCTTCTATGATCTCCAATCATTTATTCTGACTGCAAGTGAGGACTTGGTGATTGCAAAGTAGATTTCTACCATTAATAATTGCAGCGTAGACACAGGAAGCAACTGTAACTTTTGTTCTTGTTCCTGATAATAATTTAGATCATGTGCTCTTCCATATAACACCATAATGTCACCAAACAATTGTAATCCAAGGTGTATACTTAGATGGTGAGTATACTAGCCACGTAGGGGTTCAAAGCTAGAATAGCTCCCCCTAAGACCATGTGAGGGTCAACTAACCATAATTAGAAGGTGCGTCCACTAAGGATGCATCTAATACCTTATTCTCTTCATTATCCTTCTTTACTTCAACCCATATTTTATATGATTTAGCTTTAGCTTCCACAAACTTAATTTCTCCTGATTCTTCAAACAAAGACTTCTTAGGATTCTCTTGTCCTTTTGTTCTTTATCTGCAAGACCTTGAGATGTGTCTAACATTTCCACATGAATGACAAATGATAGGAGGTCTGATGTTTTTATTCATCATGCTGCATTTCTTGGCTGTGTGTCCATTGTAATTACATATATGAAATGTAATATTATGAGGGCTTCTAACCTTTTGCTGAGGATAACTTCTTTGTCTTTGCTGATTTTGATTTCTTTGATTATTCTGATTCATGTTGTTCTGACTTTTTTTACAATTGATAGCTCTATGACCAAATTTAATGCATGAATAACAGTAACCATTGAAGGGTCTTACCTCTTTACAATTCCTTGCAATATGTCCATGCTTGTTACAGGCATAACAAGTATGGTCAACTAGCTTGCATTCATCCTTAGGTGGTTCAACATTGTCTTTAGTCTGATTTCCAATCTCCTTAGTATCTGTGATGGCATCAATCTAAATTTGTGCTTCATTGTATCCTATACCGCTGGTATCTCCTTTAACCTTTTTAGCATACAACTATGATTCTATCAGTTCCTTTCTTGTGTGTAGCTTGTCAATATGACTCTTTGCTGCATTCAATTCAGATTCCATCTTTTCCTTGTTGTTTCTTAGCTCCAAGATTTCCATGTTTTCTTGTCTCAGTTCTTCATCTAGCTACTTGTTTATTTTGACTTGATCATCATAGGTATCTTTATTGTTACATAGATTTTCATCTAATTATTCAATCTGATCCTTTAGAGATGAATTTTCTTCATTCAAATTTTTGACCACTTCTCCCAAATCATTTGAAGAACAATTCCTTAATTCTTTTTTTAGTTTCTTTATAAGTATTTGCATGCCATTAACTTTTAGCTTAAGATCTTCATTTTCTTTTTCAGATGTGTCCAGTTCTTCAAGGGCTGCTTCAAGATTCTTTTTCAAGTGTTTCATTTCTATTTTTTCCATGATCTCCTCAAGTGGTTAAACTTCTTTGCTGAAGACCAGAGCTTTGATACCAATTTTTATGATTAGGATCACTTAGAGGGGGGGGGTGAATCAGTGATCTATCAATTAATACTTTTTCTGGTTATCTGAATCTTTACTTAAATGCTTAGGTACTGAACTTGAATATCAATGCAAGTAAGATAAATATACACAACACATAACACCATATATGATTACGGGGAAACCCAATGCAGATGAAAACCTCAGTGGGAATTAGTACCCACAAATATTCTATACTAGTTTCTTATGATCCTTTATTAGAAGATCCTTAACCCTGTTAGGAGTTGTCTTTATAATACATGAAGTACAGTGACCTTTTTAAGGGTCGAACCTTGTTAAGATTCTTTTATAATAACCCTATTAGAGGTGGTGGAATCAATATGCAAGGAATCACTATCCAAGAGCACACTACTCAAATGGTGAAGGCTACAACCTTTTGGATCTTTGATACACACTGTATCTGCAAGGTGAACTGCTACTATGACACTACTTGTCTGATCAGTTCCTTTTGTGTGCTGATGCTTTAACCTCTTGTAAAGAACTATAAAAATCTTAACTACACTCTGAAAGATTCTACTTCAATATCTATATCATCAACATATGACAGATATAGCTTTGCTGCTTTAACACTCTACTCTACTTTTCTTATCTCTGGCTTTCGCAACTTTTCCGATCACAAATGAGCTTCTATAAGTACTTCCTCAAAGGAAACAAAGATGTCAGCTTTAGGAAACCTTTTAAAATCTATCTTTATCAATTAACTAAGCATGCAATGCTTTATTAAGTCAACGCAACATTAGTTACAATTGCTTTACTCAAACTGAATAGACGCGTCTCTTCACATAGTCCGCTCCACCAAATTAGCTCTAACTTCTTTCTCTAGATGAATCAAGTCATACACCTTTAACCACACATGATTATATCACTAAAAATAACTAATCAAAAGGTGCAAGTCCTGAGGATAGGTGTAACTTCTGTACCAAAACAATCTATGTTGGCTCTTTCCATGATCTCTGTCCTGTTCTGGCATTCACTGGTTGTACCTCTTCAACTGGATGTATCTTCTTCATACTTGCAGATCTGATCATTCTTTCTTAGACTTAGCATGAATACATACTTACAATATTATCTTCAAAGGCACATTCCCTAACTCAGTCGTATGTACATGCACTAATGCTTTGTTCTTCTGGTACTCTGCTAGTTGTCTAGTCTTCTATACTTAGCCAATTTCTGATCTTCTAATAATGTGTGCTGACTCCAAAACTTCATATGACTTTGTTGCCATAATGAAAACACTAAATAGAGTCATATAAACTAGTATAGTCAACTTTCCAATAGCAAGCAACTTCGAATTTGTCCCATACCATACAAAACACGTCAAATAACAATGAAAAACATACCAATGATCCATTTGCATACAAATACAAGGTCAGTATTGTTAGAAAACCATAATCAAAATGATATCATAACATATACATAACCATCATGAAATAACTATAAATAACATGCAAATAGATGATATAATACAACTAAACAATGCATCAATAATATAATGAAAAAAAATACATGAATATCCTCCAAACCAATTGAAATAAACCACACAAACATGAAAAGGCCTTAAAGAGTTTGGAAACCAAAATAGAAAAGAAAAATAAGGGGTGGGTACCTATCCTCCTCCCCTAAAACAAGGCTTACTCTTGGAAGCCTAAAACAAAGATAGATATATGAATCTCTCAACACAAAGAATCCTACCGAGTCCTAAAAGACTCAATGTGTGGATCCCATAGGAACCTTCTCAGGTCTCTCATTCAAACACTGGGGATCATTCCCTACTGTAGGAATGTAGAAACTAGCTATTGGTCGTCTACTTTCAACCCCACTCATAGGAGCATGATACACAGCTGGAGGGTGATCAAAGGCTGCATACTCTATGTGAGATCCACCAACATTCCCAATTGTAGGCTCAGAAGCTACTAGCTTTTGTCCTAAGAGCCGCGCTATACGTTGAGGACAATTAACCGCAACATGTCCAAAATGCCCACATGAAAAACAAGCTCCTCTACCACCACCTCATCTAACCAAAGGTGCACTAGACTACTAGAAACTACCCCTACTAACATCATGATGCACACTCTATGCATGCTTGATAGCTGAATGGCGCCTGATGCACCGAAGGTTACACAATTTCCTATACAAAAAACCACCACTACGACCAGGAGAGATTTTCTTACTTTGTTGGTTTAGATCACCCTTTAAGTATGTAGGATGATTTTGATCACCCAAAAAATCCTTAATAACTGCATTCCTAAAGGGCTGGGATTGAAAGACTTGAACTCCTCCATCAGTGATGTCATTAAGCTCTTTTAAAAGGTGTTGAATCTTCATGGCCTGATCCTCACCAAGGATTCTAGTAAAAGTTGTAGACTCAATAGACACCATACCTGAAGAAACCAAAGAAACAAAAAAAAATTCAAAACAAAAACCAAAACCAAATAACATCAAAAGAAAGAAAATAAACATAGAGCAATAGTTTTAAATACATCAGAGTTTTATGTCTATGCTTGTTTCAAGTTTTAAAACCAAAAGAAAACTAATGGACATACAAATTTCCTAGAGCTCCCAGTCTAGAAACATGTGCTCTGATACCAAGTGTAATGCCCCACTGGGAAACTCAAGAGAACTAACCTAAACATGACGCTAAGTTAACAGGATAGTTTTTTTCAAAAATGTTTACAAACAATAATGATAACAATGCGGAAGCAATACAATCAAGAACATGACATACACATAAATACAACACAACAATGATAACAATTCTCGAGGGTTCCTTGACTTATAATTACTTAAGAAAACTAATCTACGGAGAACAACTAAAAAGATCTGACATATAATATTCATCAAATGAATCCAATAATACTCCTAAGATTTCCACAAATCTCCAATCACCTGATTTTTCCTTCTCCCTAATTAAACAACCTCCAAAATGGCTTTCAATCTAAGGATATAGAAAACCATGCAATTAAGTTTTCAAAAAGTGAAACCCTAATGGAATATTAATTTTCTAATTAAAAAAATAAAAAGAAATTTGTTATCTTCAATTTTCACTTAAAGCATGCACATCTCAACCTTATAATATAAAAAAGTGTCATAATTGAAAATGCATGAGAATATATTTCAATTAAACTAAATCAATTAATTATGCAACTTAAAGTAATATTCAATAATTCAATTTGCACAATTAATTACAATTATTGGATTTAATATTTATTAAACCTCAATTATTAAATTAAGACTAAATAATTAAATCAATTAATTAAATATAGGTATTTAAATAATATTTAATTATTAAATAGCCATATATTTAATATATCAATGTTTTAACCTTATTAAAGGTGCAATTATTAACATTGATATTTACCATAAATATTCATTAAATAAATGAAGAAAAAAGCATCATTAAATCAACTAAAACAGAGAAACAACTAAAATAGACACACAAGCACACACAGAAAGCCTCACTAATCCATGTCACTTGACGGAGTTAGACATGATAGTCAATCAGGTTCTTGTCTAGTTCTAGGACCAAATAAGGGTTTAGGGTATGGATTTAGGCCTGAATACTATCTTCCCTCTCTTACCATTGAGATATTGTGATAGGGCACACTCACTCCTACCAATTCAACGAAGACGTATCCCGATACCTACAAACCTATCATCACAAAGACGAACATATGTATACATATAATATAGAAAACAATGGTTGAGACTAGTTTATCGTGTGGATCTTGCTGAAGCAAGTACCTACAACTCTGTCCCATACCATACCAAACATGTCAAACTATAATGAAAAACATACAAATGATCCATTTGCATATAGATACAGGGTCAGTATTGTTAGAAAACCATAATCAAAATGACATCATAACATATACATAACCATCATAAAATAACTATAAATCACATGCAAATAGATGATATAATACAACTAAATAATGGATCAATAATATAATGAAAAGCAATACATGAATATCCTCAAAACCAACTAAAATAAACCACACAAACATGAAAAGGCCTAAAAGTGTTTGGCAACCAAAATAGAAAATAAAACTAAGGGGTGGGTACTACATCCTCCTCCCCTAAAAATAGGCTCACTCCTCGACGCCTACAACAAAGATAAAGACATCGATCGGGATGGAATTGGGAAATACTAAAATCTAATTTTTTTAGTAATTTGTATGTCTTAGTAAACTGCATTTTTTAAGGTCTTAGGGGCATTTCTGGGAAGATCTTCCCATATACTTCCCAAATTTGGATCTGTAAATTTTGATTATCTTTCCAACAAAGTAAACGGTTCACAAATTGGACCTAGGAATTGAAAGTTATGCCTTCTCCAAGTAGGCCAAAATGTTTATATACTTTTTACGAAATTTTTTGTAGTTTTACAAAGTTTATTTGTAATAAACATTATGTTGACTCTTCATTTCTTTTCCAAGGTATTATAGTGACCTTTGGGATCCATCATATTTGTATAAACTCAAATTTTTAATAGAATGGATCACTTTTTGGCTTGCAATTCTGTTGTTAGTCTTCTGGTTTTTATATTTAAATTGACAATACCGCAGGTATCACACTAGGTATTGTAATCTGATTCATAATTAAGATCAGTGGTATCAAAGAAGGAATGATCCTTTGTGAAAATTTACACAAGGTCCTCCTACCAAAGATTAGGACTGGATACACAATATTTGTCACAATATCCACCTTTGAGGCACACACAATCAAAGATGTCAGACGATGAAATTAAGCAGTTGGTGGAAGAAGCTTTAAATAAGAAACAAGAGGAGATGATGAGTCAATTTTCACTCCTTCTAAAGAATAAAAAACCCTCTAAATCAAGAACAAAATTTCATGGAAATACCCCTTTCAAAGTGCAGGTAAATTTTGACATCCCAAATTTTGAAGGAAAAGTTTATGCTGAAGCTGTTGATAACTAGATATCAAAATTGGATAGATAATTTTCTGTAAATAATTTCACAGATGCAGAAAAAATAATGTTCTCTCCTCAAAGTAGAAACCCATGTGAAATGTGCCTGGGAAGCCAAATTAGCAAATAAATAATGGGAATTATCTGATGAAAATGGGTTGGAAATATCTCTTGATAGCAAGCCCACATGGGGAGAATTTGTGGAATACATAAAAGAAGCATACTTTCCTAAGGATGTATATGAACAAAAATACATAGAATGGTAGTTGCTTCAAAAAAAGAGGGATCAATCTGTGCAAGATGACACGAACACATTCCATTCACTTTCAGAAAAACTTGGTATTCAGGATTCAGAGAAGCATCGAATTCTAAAATATCATAGTGGACTTCATAGGTATATTCAAATAGAGATGGAATTTTTGAATATTGAGACATTGGAAACTGCCTATAAATATGCTACAAAAATTGAAGAGAAATTCAAGAAGAAAGGGAAGAGGGACTACTTTGCAAATAATAAGCCAAAGGTTGAAGGTGACAATAAATCTGCGAGAAAATAGGTGACCAAGGAACCTCACTCAAACTCAGGTAAGAACACATGGTGGGATGCAAATAAGACACAGGAAAATACAGGCATGTGGTGTGAGATGCATAAGTCCCCAACCCATAATACAAAGGATTGTCAAAGTATCAAAAATCTCATGATAGAAATATGAGAAGAGGAATCTGAGTCTGAATCATCACCAATAGATCCTTCCGACCAAAAGGAGAATGATTCTGTCATAGAAGCAGACCCATATGCCATAGTTGCAATTGCTAAAGTAATGCATTGTGAAGATGAAGAGAGACTTTTTCATTCACAGATGTGGGTTAATGGAAAGCCTCTACATTTTATTGTTGATACTAGGAGCCAAAAGAATTTGATATCTAGGGAGACAGTCAAAAGATTGAATTTGAAAGTGAAAAGATGCCCATAACCATACTCTATGGGATGGGTAAATGAGGGACAATATATTCAAATAAATCAATAGTGTCATCTTCCATATTCAATCAATCCTTTCAAGGATGAAGTGGTATGTGATGTAGCACCGCTGGATGTATGTGATGTCTCATTTGGGCAACCTTACATGTATCAGAGGCATGGAGTGTATGAATCCAGACCACACAGTGTTACAATCAGGCTTGGTGGGAAGAGGTTTCTAATACCAGAGGTATGTCCAACACAAACTACTTCTCTAATTAGTGCTAAATAATGTAAATGTTTGATTTCTCAAACTGGAGCTTTTTTTCTTCTCATGGTTCACCCTAAACAAACAAAGTCAATTTTCCTTAATACACATGATAAGGTATCCATAACATCAAATCAACAAAATCAGATGGATAAAAATTTGAAAGAATATCATAGTGTGTTTAAATCACCAGTGGGAGTTCCAACACACTGTCAAGTCAAGTACTCTATTGATTTAATCCCAGGAACACCACTTTCACATGAGCCAATACATAGAAGGTTAGTTTTGGAAAATGATGAAATCAAGAGAAAAATTCAAGAGTTGAATTAGAAAGGACATATTCATCCAAGTGCTTCACCATGTGGCAGTCCAATTGTCCTTTCTAAAAAGAAAGATGGTACATGGAGACTTTGTATTGATTATAGGGCATTGAAAAAAATCAGTGTGAAAAATAGATATCCAATCCCTTGAATTGATGATTTATTGGACCAACTTAGGGGAGCTAAGTTCTTTACCAAAATTGACTTGAAATATGGATATCACCAAGTACCAATAGATCCAGCAGATGTGTGGAAGACTTCATTTAAATCTAAGGAAGGTTTGTTTGAATGGTTGGTTATGCCTTTTGGCATAACAAATGCCCCAGCAACATTTATGAGGTTGATGAATGATGTTCTTAGACCATTCATTGGTTCTTTTGTGGTAGTTTATTTGGATGACATGCTCATCTTTAGCAAGACTTGGTCTGAGCATTTGCAACATGTTGAACAAGTGCTTTCAACTCTGCAAAAACATAAACTTTATGCTAACATTGAGAAGTGCTCTTTTGGTATGCAGATTATTCAATACTTAGGGTATATCATTGTGATGCAAAGGCTAGTGATCTGCAACAATATTTTCTTCCACTAGACTCCACATCTTAAATCTGCACTCACTCAACTTAACCATTCATGCATATTTTCCAATATGATGTGATTGTCCCAACCCACTTACTTGGATCACTCTCAATGGATCCACTACTCCTTGACACAAAAGGACTCATCTACATGTCCCCTTACAACCATTGATTTATTCTCCAAAAACCTACTATGCATCCCCACATAATACCTAATCCCTTCACAAAACTCCCCCAACACATTCATGAAGGAAATCAATCACAAACTGCCCTATCACTATCCTCTATATAGACCCGTATACAGGTGTCTATAACTTTTGAAAAAAACATATTTTTGGAAATCGCTTTAGTGAGGATGTGTGCAATTAGTTTTTCTAAAACATACTTCAAATTCATAAAGATCCAACAGTTCAACTAAAAGATATGGCCCCCGTACTGAATTGCATTTTTCTGAGACAATCATTCCTTCTCCCTGTGACTATCTAGTCAATTCTCTACCCTCAAACACACATTACATGTTTTATGGACACCTAAAACCTCTAGGATAGCCTAGGATACATATCCTCCTTATCCCTAACCAAGATGAGAGGCTTATTGGACGTGAAGATTACTAAGGAATCACATTTTGTCCTCTTGGGTTACCCTATTTGAGGGTTTGGATAGTTTTCACCAAAATGCAAATATCTCCCTTTGTACAACTCCAAATGATATGATTCCAATGCCAAATGGAAGTTAATTGACTTCCCTAACATCCTAAAACAACAAAATCTCAAGAAAGATGCGTTTGGATGGAATATAATGCATACATAGTGATAGTTATGGAAGACAATCAGAGAAAAATAGTGAAAACATCATTTTATTGATTCAAATCTTACAAACTCCTTTCATTTTGACCATGCCATCTTTCCTCTGGCTATTAAAAAGTAAACAGGCCTTACAAAACCAAAAAACCACCTTTGAAACTAACCACCAACCAACTAAAACTACTTCTAAACTTATTGTTAAGTTTATGTTGCCAAGTTGACAACAAAGTTGTCAATCTTTGGCAACTTTTACATCCTTTGTTATTTTGATTGTAATCAATCACATTCAAAAGGTCTCTTAATGACCTTATCAACCTAGTTGACTACCAAACCCCTTAATCCATTACATTTATCCTTGTAGGCTTATTTTTCCTATATTGGCAACATTATGTATTTTTGCACAATTTGTATTTTCATTACATTCTAGTGGCTCTAATGGCCAAATTACAATATTTAAGGACCTTGTAGGTCACCTTCCATATTAAAATGACTAAGGTCATCCATGTGACCCCCTTGGCTTTCCTCCAAGCCTTAGGTGCTCCTGTACCATACTCCTCAACTTTGAAACTTTTCTAAGTCCTCTTGGAAACCTGCAACAAAAGAATGTTAGCAAATAAACATTTAATCTTGACCTTTGGCTTGTAGAGATCAACTTCCAAGATCCACAATATCCTTGCATAGGGCTGCTCCAAAATGAAACCTTTCTGACTTTTTATCGGTTTGCCTCCCATGGGTAAAATGTAGACTACAATCTGATCCTAATCCTTCATGTCTTCTTGAGACTACTTCTACAACTTTCCATTCTTTATTTTCTTCAAGTTTTGAGTCTCTCTTCATAGAGACCAATGTATTTGTCACATCATGTCTCTCCTCTAGGAACTCCAACCTATCTCTAGCATTCATGGATGCCTCTTTAGCCACACTAATGACCCCACAATCAGGTTCTTCCACACCTATTGCCACCTCTTGTTGGTCTTCCTCCTCATGCCATTCTCCTTGGCATAAAAACAACTCACCGGTCATCTTGGCCTCCTATACAACCATGATATCATGCTGCTCTTCATCATTCATCACCAAAGGACATATCATTTCCCCTACCTAAATTTTTTTTTTAGTTTCAAACCCTTCATGACTTGATCCAATGGCTCCTTAATTAGCAACTTCATCTTCAATCTCTGATTCAGCCTTTAGAACCTCTTTGCTCCTAGGTTCCTCCATCTCTTCATGGAAAATATTCTTCTCATCATCTTCATCTTCATATGTTGCTTGCTCTAAGAGTAGTTCTATCTTCTCCCACTTCTTCTGGTTCTCACTCAAAGCTTCATAAATTTTTCTCCATCTTTCTTCTTCTTCTTTCTTCTTGGCTTCTTCTCTTTCATTATTTTCTTGGTCTCTCTTCTTTTCTTCATCTCTCTTTCTTCCTTCATCCAAGTATTCTTTTATAAAATTGGCTAACTCTCTCTTAATTCTGGTCATTTCCATCTTCTCACACCAATCTAGGATTCTTCAGATCTCAAGCCACCACTTTGGAACACTCTCAGAGGATACTTCAACTCCAAGCATCAACAAATGACTCCAGGTCTTCAAAATCTCAGATCTTCTTCACCCCAAACCTAGAAATTTTGCTAGGCTCTGATACCACTTGATGTAGAGGCTAGTGATGTGCAAAAATATTTTCTTCCACTAGACTCCACATCTTAAATCTGCACTCACTCAACTTAACCATTCATGCATATTTTCCAATATGATGTGATTGTCCCAACCCACTTACTTGGATCACTCTCAATGGATCCACTACTCCTTGACACAAAAGGAATCATATACATGTCCCCTTACAACCATTTATTTATTCTCCAAAAACCTACTATGCATCCCCACATAATACCTAATCCCTTCACAAAACTCCCCCAACACATTCATGAAGGAAATCAATCACAAACTTCCCTATCACTGTCCTCTATATAGATCCGTACATAGGTGTCTATAACTTTTGACAAAAAAATTATTTTAGAAATAACTTTGGTGAGAATGTGCATAATTCCTTTTTATAAAACATAATTCAAATTTAGAAAGATCCAACGGTTCAACTAAACGATATGGCCCCCGTACTGAACTACATTTTTCTGAGATAATCATTCCTTCTCCCTGTGACTATCTAGTCACTTCTCTACCCTCAAACACACATTACATGTTGCATGGACACCTAAAACCTCTAGGATAGAATAGGATACATATCCTCCTTATCCCTAACCAAGATGAGAGGCTTATTGGACTTGAAGATTACTAAGGAATCACATTTTGTCCTTTCGGGTTACCCTATTTGAGGGTTTGGACCGTTTTCACCAAAATGTAGATATCTCCCTTTGTACAACTCCAAATGATATGATTCCAATGCCAAATGGAAGTTAATTCACTTCCCTAACATATTAAAACAACAAAATCTCAAGAAAAATGCGTTTGGATGGAATATAATGCAATCATAGTGACTATTATGGAACAAAATTAGAGAAAAATAGTGAAAACATCATTTTATTGATTCAAATCTTACAAACTCCTTTCATTTCGACCATGAAATATTTTCTCTAGCTATTACAAAGTAAATAGGCCTTAAAAAACTAAAAAACCACCTTTGAAACTAACCACCAACCAACTGAAAGTACTTCTAAACTTATTGTTTAGTTTATGTTGCCAAGTTGACAACAAAGTTGTCAATCTTTGACAACTTTTACATCCTTTGTTATTTTCATTGTAATCAATCACATTCAAAAGGTATCTTAATGACCTTATCAACCTAGTTGACTAACAAACCCCTTAAGCCTTTACATTTAGCCTTGTAGGCTTATTTTGCCTATATTGGCAACATTATGTATTTTTGTACAATTTGCATTTTCATTACATTCTAGTGGCTCTAATGGCCAAATTACAATATTTAAGGACCTTGTAGGTCACCTTCCATCTTCAAATGATTAAGGTCATCCATGTGACCCCCTTGGTTTTCCTCAAATCCTTAGGTGCTCCTGCACCACATTGATACTAAGGTTTTTCCTGTTGACCCAGTAAAGATTCAAATAATCAGAGATTGGCCATATCCTAAAACTTTCACAGAGCTTCGAATTTTATTGGGCTCAGACAAATTCTATCAAATATTTGTTTTTGGTTTCTCACATATATCATGGCCTCTCAATCAATCACTAAGGGGCGGAGCACAAGAAAAATTTTAGTGGACAGAGGCAAAGCAACAAGAATTTGAAGAGTTAAAGAAAAGATTATGTTCAGCACCAGTACTGGTTCTCCCAAATCTGCAACAATCATTTGAGATAGAAACTGATGCTTCTGATTATGCTCTTGGTGTAGTACTCACACAACATGGGTATCATGTTGCCTATCACAGTGAAAATTTTTCTGATACAGTACATAGGTACCCCACCTATGACAGGGAGTTCTATGCTATTGTTCAAGCCTGCAAACAATGGAAACATTATATACTAGGAAATAAAACTATTATACATACAGACCATAAACCTCTTCAATTCTTGCAAACACAAGGGAAGTTGTAGAATGGCAGACATCAAAGGTGGTCATCTTATCTACAACAATTTCATCTCAACATTCGTCATAAAAAAGAAGCAGTAACAAAGTGGAAGATTGTTTGAGTAGGCCTCCAATTGCATGTTTGATAATGGTTTTGGATTCATGTGGTCATCAATCATCCACATGGGAACAACTATATGGTATTGAATCTAATTTTGCTAACATCTATAGTAATTTGGTAGAAGGAAAGTGTGTCTCTAATTTTCACTTGTAGGATGGGTTTCTCTACCATGTTGGTCATAAATGTGTACCCACTGAGGAACAAAAGAAAATGATATGGGAAGCTCACTACAACCATGTTGCAGGACATTTTGGTATTGGTAAGACTACTGCTATCCTTCAAAATCATTTCTATTGGCCAAAAATGAAGCAGGATATAATTTCATATATACAACCTTGTGTAGCCTGTGTAATTGCAAAGCCTGCAAACCGTAAGTTGGGTCTATACATACCATTATCTATTCTTGATAAGCCATGGTAGTATATTTTAATGGATTTTATGTTTGGGCTTCCAACTACCAGGCGGGGGCATGATTGTGTGTGTGTTGTGGTAGATAGGTTTTCTAAAATGGCTATCATGGTAGCATGTAAAAAGATGATTTCTGCAGAAGAGACTGCCATGTTATTTTTTGAACATGTTTGGGTTCATTTTGGTTTGCCCAAAAGCATTATTTCTAATAGGGATAGCAGGTTCATAAGAAAATTTTGGCCTACACTATGGGCTAAAATGGACACAAAGTTGACAAAGTACACAACATTCCATCCACAAACATATGGGCACACAAAAGTGGTGAATCGAATGATCATTCATATCCTACAGATGTATCATTCAAAACATCCTCACACATGGGATGAAAGCTTACCCTATGTGCAACACAGTTACAACCGTGCACTCCATAGTACTACAGGGCATAGTCCATTTGAGGTTTGTCTTGGGTATCAACCATTCGTACCTATGGATGTAGCACTACTAGTTTTTCAATCTGACACTTTATTGAATACTGACAAGGTGGTAGATAAAGCAAAAAAATTCATTGATAACATTAGACACATATAACAGAAAGTTCATGAGATTTTGGAGCAGAGTAATTAGAAGTATAAGGAAAGGCATGATAGACATAGAACTCCTCATCACTTTGAGGTTGGTGACAAGGTATGGTTACATCTTCAGAAAGAGCTCCTTCATGGACCAAACATGAAGCTTCATCCTCTTCATTATGGCCCGTATACTATTGTGAAGCAAGTAGGTGAGAATGCTTTTGAACTTAATTTGCCAACCTTCTTGGGCCTGCATCCAATTTTCAATGTGGAATTATTGAGACCCTATTTTCCTCCTTTGTTGGACACTTCCCAAGCTACTGAACACATTCAATTTGCAGAATTATCTACTACTGTTCCAGTCCAGTTTGACCATTTTATTGAACTCATTTTAAAGACTTTGAGAAATCAAAACATTCCTCTTTATCGGGTGGTTCGAGCTGGTCAACATCCTCATCATTGCAAGTGGTTAACTAAGGAACAAATTGAAGCACAATTTCCTCATTTTTTGCAGCAGGTTAGTGTAATGGGGCCCATTTCCTCTGAAGGGGGGAGAAATGATCAGGATGGAAATGGGAAATATTGAAATCTAATTTTTTCAGTATTTTGTATGTCTTAGTAAACTGCATTTTTGAAGGTCTTCGGGGCATTTTTGGGCAGTATTCACTAGGATTGGGTCTATAATTTTTTATTATCTTTCCAATGAAGTAAACGGTTTGCAAGTCAGACCTAAGACTTGAAAGTTATGTCTTCTCCAAGTAGGCCTAAATTTTTATATAGTTTTTTGAAATTTTTGGTAGATTTAATAAGTTTATTTGTAATAAAAATTATGGTGACCCTTCATTTATTTTTCAAGGTAGTCTAGTGAACTTTGGGATCCATCATATTTCTATAAAATCAAATTTTGAATATAATGGATCACTTTTTGGCTTGCAATTATGTTGTTAGTCTTCTAGGTTTTATATTGAAATTGACAATATCGTAGGTATCACACCAGGTATTGTAATCTAATTCATAATTCATATCAGATATGAATATCTCAACACAAAGCATCCTACCGAGTCCCAAATGACTCAATGGGTGGATCTTGTTAGGGATTTTTCTTGCAAGTATCTTTTATAACCAGTATGAATGCTTTCTCTTGTGTATTTCCAATATTATTATGGGAGAGAAAAACCTAATTGATGAGGATTGGATATGATCCTCCTTCCTTTTTGAGATCCACTGACTCAGGAAGGTACTACCTGTGAATGATTACTGATTTTACACTACTTTAAAGTGGATTATATCTTCTCACTACTTACTGAATGTCTTTTACTATACCAATAAGTAAGTAACTATGTAAATGACTGTCAATAACCTGATACAAAGCTTAATAAGCCAAACTAGTATTTTGATAACAACAAATAGAAATTCAATAAGGATTCTCATCCTTCTTCCTTTTATAGTTATTTGAAATTAGTAGGGGCAACCTATTTGATTTTCTCTTGAAGGAATCAAAAAACTTGAATTGTAAACTTTGTGAGTACAATTACTTATGCATGTATGCTCTCTTATAAGTGTAATTTAATTGAATGATTATTCTTAAATGCTGGATGATTGAAAAATTACTTGCAAAACTATAAACCAGTGCCTGATCCTATGGGCTATAGAGTCAATCTTGAATGAAAATCCACAATTAGGTGACTAATGAAAATAATTGCAACCTAGATAGAATGCCTTACAGACTATCCACTCACTCCTATATCTTTGTTCATCAGATCTTAAACATAAATATTCAGCTTCCTGGAATCACTTGAAAGAATTACTCCTTCCTTGAAGGACCTCACAAATGACTGTATAACTACCTTTTAGTTGATGTATTTAGATGCCTTACAAATAAACACATAAAATCTTGAATAGAAATAAAAGAGACAACACAAGATATAAAATAGAGATTGCAATATATTTTATTAATGTCAAATTGCTTCAAAATACATACAATAGACAAAAAGTACAGAGGCCCAGACAAAATTGTATTAGTCTGCCTTGTAATTATATTCCATCATCTTTCAAAATGTTACAATAAGATATATTTATAGGCTAAAACCATCTTTTAATCCTTAATAAATAAGGATGCTACAAGCTTTGGATGATTTTAAGACCTAACCCTAAAATCTAGAAAAGACAAAAGACAGGAAAGAACCAAGCGGTGGATGGACAAAAATGAAGAATAAGATCTAATTTGTTCTTTGTCTTCTTGTGATCTTTGGCACCTTTGTCTATATATGTTCAGGATAGCATATGATATTTGCAATGAGATCTAGTGACCACAATTATAGGCTAACCTAGACTAGTCTTCAAGATAGCTAACCTTCTTGTGTCAAAGAGCAGGTGCCATGTGTCCTCCTATTCTTTATCCATTATGTCCAAGTCAACAGTGACAAGATTTTTCTTCTTGGGCTTTGTTAATATGTCCCATGCTGTAACATATTCTTCTTTTGGCCATTCAAAGCTCTGTATATTTTCCAACTGGGTCTTTGGTCTCTCTCACCTGACATCGGTAATACTCTTGACATCTATGATAAACTTATTGCAATCTGTTTCTGCCTTAATTTCTTCATCCAAAATCTTATTATATATTTTGATATCCATTTCTCCCTTGTTAGAAGCATAAACCTCTTTACTAGGTAACACAGTGTAGAATTCTGAGCCCATACCCCTAGTGGCTTAATCTGATTGTCCTCTAATTTTATTGGAAGCACAAATTTGTTATAGCTAGGCCTAAACATCTTTAATCTTGCCTCAATCTAATTAGCCTTTCCTTTGAAAAGGTACAAGGTGGCCCCTATCTTTTCTATTTCAACCCCAAATTGGGTTACTATCTCTGGTAGGTCTGACCTAAGTGGTTGCAAAGATGCCAACCTCTGAAACAATCCTATTCTTCCTGACCATATTGCATAATATGGGTTCAAAATTTGGATAAAATTATTATTTTCCATAAGCTCCATAAACTACATCAATTTTATCCTTTATTATATTTACCCTAAGCTACAAAATTTCTGTTAGTGCACCCAAAAAAACATTACTGTGCTCCTTAACTCCTTGCCCTATTTCTGTAACAGTATGCTCTATTTCCTCTGTTTGGATCTGTGCATCTTTTACCTCTTTGTGCTCTATAGGGACAAATTCAAGCATATCAAGAAGTTTTTCTGTTATCTCTTCTATCATCTTCTCTTGTGCTTTAATCTTGATTAGGCCCAACTCTCTGTCTTTGACTATATCACTAGTTTCACTAGTCAGTTTCTTAAATCTCTTGGACATTTAGGCAGCCTTCGCCTCATTCAACTGTGCAAAATGGGTGAGCACTTGGGAAATCTCCAAGTTTCTTGTATTCTGGATAGACTAGATGATCTTTTCCCCTTCCATCTTCTCTTTTATATTCAACAATGAAGGCTTCTGATCTTTTGGAGATAGGCAACACATTGCTAAAGCCTGGGACTTTGGATTGTATCCAAATCCGTCGATCATCTCTCCAACCAATATTTTTGATGACAAATTTACATTAGGTTGTTTCCTTATTTGATCTATGATGAAGGTAGAGGTCAAATCCCATCCTTCTACCAACAACATCTCACTGGATTTTACTAGTTTCATTGCTTCCTCTGGTATGATTTTCTCTAATTCAGGATCATAATCCTGCAATACTTGTAAAGCCTCACTAGTTACTGGATCTCCACCTCCCAAATGCAGTTGTGCGCCTACTTGCTTTTGTTTGTTCTAGATGAGAAATTCTTTGAACTTTTTTGTCTTAATAAAATTATCATCTTTTAAGAATTACTCCTAGTGTAGCAATCTCTCATTCGTACATATCATAAGAGGTAACTCTATTTCCTCTTCTTCATCTTTATGCATCTTTTTCCCTACTCTTATTTTCTTCCTTATCTAATGATCATAGGATTTATCACCAGTGATAAGAGCACCAATTCTGTCCTTTTTCTTCTCTTTCTTCTATGATCCCTCCCCTGCTTCTATTTTTTGTTTCTTTGGTGGGGGCTCATTAGTGACCTCAGTCTCTGGGACCTCTGTTACGTCAATTATATTCTCTCCCTCAGCTTCACATTCTTCAACAAATGGCTGATTTACTGGAGGGGAGCTAGGAACTGAATATTCATCATCACTATCCTCATCATACTCTAATGATGAATGCCCTTTATGGAACTTTTCTTGCACTACAAGTGCATCTTCAAGTTGATTACACAACAGAGTATGGGACTCAACCATGGAATCAAGTATGTTTAAATATGGAAAATTTGGGAAGAAACCCCCAAAAGAGATGCCTTTTCTCTTCACTTTCCTCTCCAAGTCCATCAATTCATTAAATTTTTTGTCCCTTTTTATCGATCTCCTCATCCTTGAGTATATCTATAATGAGGTCCTCTTCCATACATTCCTCGTGATATTTTGTGTAAGGAATGGTGGGAGGCAATTGCTTCATGGCACTCAATATAAAGCCTTCTGTGTCTATGTATCTATAAAGGGCTACATTCATTCTATAGTGGCTCATCCAATTATTTACTGGATCTATTTCCCTTTTACCAATTGCAAAATTATAAATTCTTAACTATCTAGGGGTGAATGTTCCCTTCCTATGAGGAGCCATGTGCTCCCTGTCAGTCAAAATCAACTGTCTAATAAATTCCATTGCTGCAATCCTAGGTGGCACATGGAGTGGTAGAACATGGGGTGGGTGAGTACAACCACACACCCTGATCAATGTGAAATTCTTCTCATAGTAGAAATCTCCTCAATTATGGTCCCCTGGCCACTTATCAACATATTGGCATGGCCCCAGTAATTGTTGTATCTTCACTAGTAGCCTTGTCTTGTCTACACCTAGACATTTAAGTATTGGATATACAATCCAATTTTCAAAAGCACAAAATTCTTGTTCCCTTGAGCTGTAGTTCCACACTCTCAACCAAAACTGAATGGGTTTGTCCTGATTCTAATAAAACCTATGATGCCTCAAATACTAGCAATTCATGATAGGAAAGTTGTAGTACAAAATAAAATGCATTAATATGGAATAATGCATGAATTTAGGGTTGCTTTCCTTGTTCTGGATATTAATAAATCCATGATGAATTTTATCGATTATATACTAAATATAATATTAATTGGTACTGGTATGAGGGCTCTACAAATCTAGGACCATCATAAGGATGTCTGAGGTTATTCTCTTGGGTCCTCCATCCTTTTCAAACAATCTGCATAATGCATATGAAATGTACTTCATATAGAATTTTAGGTCCTTGTAGTAGTAGGGAGAAGTCCCTGGGATAGGTGCAATGTAATTCTTCATTCTTCTTGGTAGATGATACTCCTAGATCAATTTGGATACAATTCCAAACTCTCTTGTATACCTATCCTCTAAACTCTTCAAATTTAGCTCTGTGGCCATTGGATGATATACATTGAATTCTTTCATGAACGAGTTCCTATCTAGGGTTATTAGAGTTTTCCCATCATCCATTTTCATAGTCTTTGTTAGGGAATCATACCTACTGGCCATTTCTAAAATGAAATCAGAATCTATAAAAATGTTAGGGTCTATTAATTTAGCAATTCCATAGGTCCATGGGCTCAAAATTGGTACAACATCATCACTATTATTATAAAAGTAATTAAAAAGGGAATAACTAGAAGAGCCTGGAGTTTTAGCATCCCTAATGTAATGCAAATCATATATGAGAGTATCGACATTTACCTTTCTATTTTGACTTGATCCAGGAAATAGAGAGATGAATTCTTTAGAATAATTCCATTTCCCTTTCATGTCATCATCAACATCACCACTTCTTCCACTGGTACAAGCAATGCTCATTTCCTAGCTCATCTTGTCCACTTGTTCTGTTCCAATTTATCTCACTGATATTGAGACAAATATATCTCTAGATCACATAGTTTCAACTATGAGTCAATCAATTTGTTTTGGAGCACTAATAACCACTTGAATTCCCCAAATTCTAGACTAAAAATTGTCTTGTTTCTCTCTACTAATCTGAGAAACTCTATTTTCTGCACATATTGATAACTTAGGAAATTCTCTCTCCGAAAATAATAAAATCTTTGTAAGAAGCAATGATTAATGGTAAACCCTATTTATTCTTGAATTATCAATGCATAATTCACATAATTGTGATTCCATCACTTCTGGCTTCAATTCCTCATGCTACGAAATCAATTTATGTTCTAGCCATAGCCTCTGAAAGTAACAGAAAATAAAAAATGAATGAGTATTTTTTGATAAAAAACCATATTATATTCAAATAGGATCCAAAATTGATCTTAGTGGCTATTTATCATACAACTTAGCTACCCTTTAACACACTTGTAATAAATCTCTAAATTTCTATTGGTAGGTAATTATACATCCTAGCGCCCAAGAAAAGTTTTTACTTTAACTCTGGTTCTTCTTCTAGAGACCTCACGACTGTGTAATCTGTTTGTCGCTGAATGTTTCCCTTAACTGCGGTTTAATACCGAGACTTAGTGAATTCCACGTGATCAATCTCCTAAATAATGGTTATCTCCTTGTCGCTAGATGAATTAACCTAACCCATATTCTTTCAGAGATGTCATGACTAAAGCTTTTAACAACTGATCTTTAACCTTGGTTTACTCTGGAGACTTGGCGACTATGTAATCTCTTTGTCACCATGAAAATATTTTGACTCTTTGTCCATTTGGAGATAACGTGACTAATATGTTTATCTCTTAATTACTGAATAATTTTACCTTTATTATTTTCATCTGGAGATAACCCACTACCATTGATCTCTTTTCATCTGCATCTGAGGGTCTGCGCTAAGTCTCCAGATCTTCACAACAAACCCTAAATTTTCATGAGACTTCATGACTGCTATCTCCAAGTCGCTATATGTACTATACATTTTAAAATTTTAATAGAGACTACACGACTAATAAACACGTGTCTCAACTTATCCTTTTGTCTCCTGATCGCCGGATCACTTTTGAATTTTCAAACTTTTACAGCGACCTCGCGAATACCATTGGATCTTCATTTATCTAATGGTTGTCACCAAGTCTCCTGACTTTCAACTTAACTCATGATTTATTTCGCGACTAGGTGACAACACTAATATTGAAACTGACATCTAACTCTGGTTTGTTCAGGAGACTTGACAACTGTGGAAACTCATTGTCACTAGATGATTTCAAACTACAGAGCTTATCACGAGACATCCTGACCATCGTTGGATCTGATTTAAGATGGACGGTTGTCACTAAATATCCATATCTACTGAGGTATATTATTTTCATCAGGTGATAACATGACAAAGTCTTTTTCCTAAGTCTCTAAACATGACAGAATATTCTCTTGGCTTTACAAGACTAAGCGACTAACTTTAAAAGCACATGATTTATTTTCAAAACTTAAATTACAAAAAAGTAACTTGAAAATAGAAACTTGACTGAGATATTAGGGTGTTTTTCAATTTTCAAATAGAAGAAAACCTAGGACTTAGGGTTTTCAACACATTTTCACCAAGTTTATGGCTAAAAAAATCATTTGCAGAGTTATTTAAACAATTTTCAGACATGATTTTCAATTCTTGAGCATAGAAATGACTAGGGACTTCAAAATTTTATTGGGAAGATTACAAAATGGAAATTCAACCAATAGTGGCTCTATTTGAGGATGTGTAAATGCAAGTTTATATCAAGAACCATAGAATCTCTGATTGCAGACCACTTCAAAAGATGATGACTAACCTATTAGAGAAAGAAACACATGATTGAAAGAAACACACCTTATTTACATATAATACAGAAATATTTACCATGAACAAAATTGTAATTTTCAACTGAAGAATGGCTTCAAGAACTACCCATGCACTGGAAATTCATCTTCTTCCTCATCCATGTTCTTAAAGATATAGGAATCTTTACCAAATCTCTGAGAAATAATAAAGGGACCAAGCCATAAAGATTCAAACTTTTTATGCTTACCTTTATCCTCTGTTCTCACATTCCATTGGATTACAAGATCACTAGGTATCAATTTTCTACAACCTACTCTTTTATCAAATAGATACTTCATCTTTTGTTGTAGTTTTATGTTCTCTTTTTGACCCTCTCTTCTGATTTCATCAAGTTTAGCTAGTTGCATTATTCTATCTTTCATTGGGTCAGACATTTCTAGCTCTTCTTCTTGCATAAACTTGTATACAGGTAATAAATTATTGATAGGCATCCTAGACTGTAGACCATACAAAATTTCAAATGGTGACTTACAAGTGGCATTTTTGACTGTTATCCTATCATCCCATAGAGCTAGTTTCAACTTTGTGTGCCAAGCTCTTTTGTTCTTTTCCAAGGTCTTCTTTAAAATATTCAGAATGCTTTTATTGCTAGATTTTGTCTGGACATTAGCCTAAGGATGATATGGGGATGAATAAGAAATTATAATCCCATACTCATTGCAGAAATACTTGATCTCATCCGATCTGAAAAACATAGCATTATCCATAACTAGCTTGGCAGGGACACCAAATCTGATTAAAATATTTTCTAGTAAAAACTTGGAAACCACTTTTCTTGTTTTTTTTTTAGTGGGAATAGATTCAATCCACTTTGTAAAATATTTAGTGGAAAAAAGTATCCAACTGTGTCCTCTACTGGATTTTTCTAAAAATTCTCCAATAAAATTAATACCCCACATTGCAAAAGGTGCTTCATCACTCACAGGGTTCAACAACAGGGCACTTGAGAACTTCAATTTATTTGAGAACCTTTGGAAAGGATCACATTTCCAGACAAATGCATGAGTTTACTTAAATATACTGGGTCAATAATATCCATCCCTCAAAATCTTATGAGAAGTGGTCTTAGCAGAAAAATACCCTCCACATATTCTAGCATGCATCTCAACTAGTACTCTTTCAGCTTGGTTTTTATCTAAACATAACAGTAGTACACCATTTCTATCTTTCCAATACAGGTCTCCCTGAACTAAGGTGTACTTCTGAGCTTGTAACTTAAGACTCCTCTTTTGATTATCAAACATGATTGCATGACACTTAGCATTTTTAAGGTAATACATGATATCAACATAGAATGGTTGTCTTTCAATACTTTTGACTGTTGAATATTGCATCACTATATTATTCACTTGTACCAAGTCTAGGTTTTCTTCAGTCATTAGTTTTGCTAGACCTTTTCCTCTAACCAACTAATTAATATAGATTTCTTGATTAAATTCTTGAATTATGTTAATCCATTCACATCTCTTACTAGTCACTTCTGATTGGGTAAGAATATCCTTCACTGCTGAATGAGGTACATATGCAAAAAAATTGGCACAAACTAGGTAGGGTTTGAATGATTTAACAACTTTTACCAATGCATATGCTTGTTTCTCCATCATTTCATAATTCATCTCTGTAGCTTGGAGATATTTTCTAAAGAATGCAATTGGATATTCAAATCCCTCGTCATCCTTCTTTAGTAAAACAACAACAATAGTATTAAAAGATGCAAATGAGAACAAAGAAAAGGGATTAATGTAATCTGGAGATTTTAAAATAGGGGCCTCTTATATTGCTTGCTTGATTTTATCAAAGGTTGACTAAGCTTCTTCATTCCACTAGAACTTTGTATCTTTCTTTAGTAACTTGATAATTGGCTTGACAATTTCAACAAAATTGGCAATGAATCTTCTGACAAAATTAATCTTTCGTAAGAAAGATTGCACATCTTTTATATTTTTAGGAGCAGTTACCTTTTGGATAGCTTCTATTCTCTTAGGGTCTATCCTTACTACATCTTTGGACACTATATGTCCCAATAGCTTTCCTTCTGTGACTACAAAATGACATTTTCTAGGGTTTAGTGAAACACCATATTCTAAAGCCTTGTTAAAAAATTTCTCAAGATGTTCACAGTGATCCCCTGCTTTCTTAGGAAATGCAGTCAAATCATATTGGTAGATAACCATGAATAGACTAATAAAATCTTTAAATGCTACATACATGGCTCTATGGAAAGTTTCTCCTACATTTATTAGTCCAAGAGGCATTCTGACATATACATAAGTTCCCCATGGGGTAGTAAATGCAGTCTTAAATTGTTTTGACTCTTTTACAAGTACCTGGTTGTAGCCTAAAAAGCCATCCATCATTGATAAAAACTCACAACCAGTAACCTTATGCAACATTAATTCCATGTTTGGTAGAGAATAATTATCTTTTAAGGATGCAATGTTCAGATTTCTGAAATCTACACACAGCCTTATATTACCATTCTTTTTTCTTACTGGTACTAGGTTTGAGACCCAAGCTGAATGTCTGATAGGCTGGATAATTCCAGCATCCTTTAACTTCATCAACTCTTGTTGCATCTTAGGATCCAATAATGGATTAATGGGTCTCTATTTTTGTCTAAATGGTTTCACATCTATCTTGAGTGGGATTTCATGCTGGAAAAGGTTCTCTCTATAAAATTTTAAATCTTCATATGACCATGCAAAAACATGCTTATGTTTTCTTAGTAATTTTATTAGGTTTGTTCTGACATGAGAGTCCAATCATTTTCCAATATAAACTACCTGAGAAGTGGTCTCTAATCCCAAATTTATCTCCTCTAAATCCTCAATCTTGTCATTGCTTATTCCTGATGTATATTCATTAGGATTAGTAAACAATGCCTCTAGTTCTACCAATCCTTTAGGAATCCCCCAGTATACAATCCTTACCATTAATGACCTCAAGTAAATTATTGCAATCTATGCACTGGTCTTCATAATGATCAAGGCATTGAAGAAATCTAAGAATATCTTGGTCATCCTCAAATACTTGCCAGTTGTAAATATTGTCTGAGACAACTGGTCTTCTTTTAACTTCAACAATTGATACCCCATTTAAGCTCAAGTCATCAGTTTTCAAAGCAACATTAGGTAAGAAATCTGCCATAATGTTTCTAGACCTTTCTATCCAATTTATATTCAAGGCATCAAAGAATTCTATTTGGTCCCAAATAGAATGTCTATACATTTTTAGTCTATCATTATTTACAAAATATTTGGACCTTACTTGGGCTACTACTAACTTTGAGTCACCATAAAATTTTAAACATTTTATACCATGTTTAGTAGAAATGTCTAGCCCTAGAAACAAAGCTTCCTATTTTGTTGTATTATTTGTACACTGAAAAGATAGCAAAAAAGAATATTTGAATGTGGTACCTGATGGAGATATAAGTAGAACTCCAGCTCATGATCCTTCTTTTGAACAGGCTCAATCAAAATACATTTTCCACAAACCATCACTCTATGTAGTCAACTCTTTCACCAAAGGATCAACATTTTTGTATTGGTGAGCACACCGTTTGATTTTCAAATTTCCCATGTCAATATCAACATAGTAATTAATATTTGTATCCTCATGCAACTCTATCATATATTGAGGTGTTCTTCCCTCTCTAGAAACCTTTACATTACTTCTAGCTATATTGAAAGTGGCATAGGACAAATCAGACTAAATACTGCCCCCCATTGAAGCACTCCATTTTATGGATAACAACATGCCATAATGTTTTGGTATATTAACCACCAGTACACTCATAGTCAATACTGTATCTAGACATACGGCTAATTTGTAAGGTAAGGCTTCAATAGTTCCAACAGCAGGGATTTCTCTTGCATCCATTGATTGACACCTCCCATGAGGAGTATCTACAAGCAAACCCATGGATATCATGATTTCTGCAGGCATGGCTGTATTAGATGCTCCTGAGTCTATCATGCAATTTTTGAGCATCTTTCCATTTATTACCAATGTCAAGAAAAAGGGGTCAACAACCCCTGTAGAAGTATTTGTGTTTATGTAAACCTGAGCGATCTCAGAAATCATCCCCTCAAGCCCTTATTGTTGAGATTATTTTCAATATGTTCTATTTTCTGAGGTTTTATTGGTGAAACATTATTTAATACTGACAAAACTTTCTCTTTGTGTTATTTTAGTCTCATCATCTCTGAGATAAACACTATCCCATATCCACTAGAGTATACTTTACATCAGAGGTCTTAGGCTTTTCTACAATGATATAATTTTCTTCTATCTTAATATTCACAACACACTCCTCTTTCTTAGATTTCTTATTTTCTACTTTGGGAGAAGAAGAACTTTCTTCTGGATCTTTAGCCTTTTCTGCATGTACATCTTTTGTTTCAATAGCTTTGTTTACTATTGTGGCCTTAGTTTTGTTTACATTTTCCCCAGGTTTGTTTCCTTTTGGTACATATTTGGCATTTATTTTATTTTCCTTTATGAAGATGCCTGATGTATGACTACCAATATTTCCCACAACTTTGTTTCTTAGGTGATAGTTGTTTCTATCTTTGTTCACCATATCAACAGTGATTCTGGCTTTTTCTTCATCAGAGGCTTTTCTCACTACTAAGGGTTCTTGTCTACTTTAGGCATAACACCTTATGTGATCAACCATATCATCCTCTTCACTATCAGACAAGAATTGTTGTTGATGAACTTATATTGTACCTTGCGAGCCATATATGTCATGGTTTTCAATCTCTTCATTAGAATCCATATCATGACATGTAAGTAAGGATTATTCATACTATAATCACATAACTCATTTTTATCCTTTTCTTGCTCTTCATTTGCTTTTATATCTAAAGAAACAATGCAAAAATTAGGATTATGCGGTGCCTCACAAGCCTCACACCAAAAGTCATCATTACACATGTGAATAGTATTTTTATGTAGGGGATAAGGAGTCCTATTCTCAGGTTTATCTTTCCTTGGTGGAGAAATAGGCTTACCATCCTTGAATTGGGTACCATAGGGGTAGTTTTTCATCCTATTTTGTGGGTTATAGTTATTATTATAGGATGGTTTGTTAGTCTGTGGAACCTTGTACTCTCTATATTGAGGTTCCTTTTGACTACTCCTAGTAAAGCGTGGATCCTCTCTTTTACCCAATTTTCCTGATATCCTCCTATTCATCTCTATATTTATAGCTATTTTTTAAGCTTCTATCAAATTTCTTGGATTCTTATCTCTAAGTGCATAGCCCATTTTTGAATCAAAAGCATTAAGATAGGTAGCAATACATACCTTTTGATTCAACTTAATTTTTTGAAATAGCTTATGCATAGCTCAGTGGAATCTTGTATTGAACTCAGCCACTTCTTCATTTGAGTTATTCCTTATATTATTGAATTCATTAACAAAAAATACCTCATTAGTCTTATCACCATATTGATGTTAGTAATAACTGAGGGGGGGGGGGGGGAATCAGTGGCCTCAAATNTTAGTCTTATCACCATATTGATGTTAGTAATAACTGAGGGGGGGGGGGGTGAATCAGTGGCCTCAAATTTTTATCCTTTTTACTCCACTAATCAATACTTCTCAGATTATTAAGTCCCAACAAGATGCATGCCATTGAAATATTTGAAACAAATAACTGTCTGTCAGTTTACCTTGTATGTCCTTATTCTCTTTGATAACTGATAAGCAGTAAACTGTATTTACCGATACTCAGTAAATATGCAAAGTATACCAGTCAATCAATAAATGCATATGTAGAATGTAAAACAGTAAAGTAATAAATCATGCACATATAACACAAGTATTTTAATGTGGAAACCTTGTTAAGGGAAAAAACCACTGGGACTGGTACCCCAAATTTTCACTCTTCTGAAGTGAGCCCTGTTAGGAGCCAACCCTGTTAAAGGTTACAAACACACTGTTGAGTGAGACCTTGTTAGAGGATTTTAAATACGTAGGTTGTCACTAAGTATTTGGCATCTACACTACCATCCTTGAATCAATCTCATGACTGTCAATAGGCTTTATGCAAATCTTACTACCATCCTTGAATCAGCCTCCTTCTTAGACTGTCAATAGGCTTTAGGTAAGATTGGTTCTACTATCATGAGTCAACCTTATGGTAATCTGTTAGGATATAGCTCAATTACAAAAGACTGTTAAGTCCTTCTCTGTTAAGAGACTTAATGCTTCAATGGTTAAACTGAAACAAAATGACCTATTTCTAATGCAACTTAATTGTAGATTTTTAGATCTATTTACTTACAATACTTTTCTGATCAAGGTATCAATATAATTCCTTTGCACTCAACTCTTTCTTCTCTATGATGCTATGCTTCTCTATCTGTCGGTGTCTGCAAAATTCTTTAGCTCTCCCTCAGCTTGATTAATCAGGACTGCATGAAGTTAATCCTTCATCAGTTTCTCTTCAGCATCTTCTATCAGTTCACTCCCCCATGTATCTGACTGCTTATCGACCACCACTTAGAATGAATTATTCTTGTCTCTTAAATAGACATGATTTCCTTAATTCTAGGTTCTTGATTCTTGATTCTTGATTCTTGGCATGAAAAATAATCCAGCCAATTGGATTTATGGCTTTAACTCCTGATTTATCTTGTAGTTATCTTCTTGCCAACTGTACAAATCACTTGAATTAACTATTTTTGAATAAAACAAATAAAACAACCAGTTAAGTCTATCCTTTAGCTCGGCTAGCTAGATATTTTGTCATTTTCTGATCTCTCTGTTCTGTCAGTCAGATCTGTAGTTCATCGCCGGTGACAACTGCCAGTTTCATCAGTGTCACTTCAGTTAGCTTTAGGCTCTCCATCCATCGGTAATCACTAAATATTGTTCATCGGGCAAAACTGTGTTTATTTCATTGGTCATCCTTTGATTCTGCTTCATCAGGTAATATAGTCTTCTGCTTGTCAGGCATCACTGTGACTTTTATCTTTATCTTTACCGATGGTGTGCACTCTGCCAATGTATTCTGTCACTTAGTGAATACTTGACTTTTATGCATTGCTAAAAGCATAACCTATATTCCATTGGTTCTCTGAAGTATTTGGCATTATGTATATGACCATACAAATGATATCAAGTTGACATCAATGACAATACAAACCATTAACTGATTTAATGTCTTGCATCATCTTCAACTTAATATAGTCAACCTTTTAATCAGTTACATGTCATCAATCTCTTCCTTTGGAATTGATGGCAACATGCTATATTATCATACTATATTATTTCTATTACAATATGAAATACAATTGTTGAGATTCATCAAATTACCAAACAGTTTGTTTTGATACCTGATAAAATGTCTGACCGCCGGTAAGCTCTGTGTAAGCTTAGATTTGATTCTTGCAGCTTTCCTATTTCTTCTTCTAATGTGTTGTGACCTCTATTGGTGTCAATTTTATTTTTGACTGTTCTACATCTTTGATGTCACTAGCTTGTATTTGCAACTTTTATACAAGAACTCTCCCTTTGAATATGATCTCTCCCTGTTTGGAGTAATCTAATAATGAAAAGTTTCTGATGATAATATGGAAACATTCTCTCCCTTTGACAACAATGCCAAACAAATATTTTACAAATATCTGACATTCTTTCAACTAATTCCTTTCCTTCCATAATATATTCCTTGAATTTCCCTTGTCCATTATCAATATAACAATCTGCTCTAGTGCTTGGTTCTGATATATATCTTGTTGTATATAGATGTCGCTTTGAGGTTCAACTTCTGATTGCATCAATCATGATTGATATTCTGATAATATATGGTTGATGCAACCTTTAGTCCTATTACTGACCGTTAGACATGGGTTTGACCCCAGGTCTTTTCCTTAGGTACTCAAATGTATCCTTTGGTAGTGGCTTGGTGAAGATATCAGCCAATTGTTCTTTTGATTGCACATATTCAAGTATCACTTCTTTTTCTTGAACTTTTTCTCTCAAATAATGATACTTGATGGCAATGTGTTTAGTCTTCACATGCATTACTAGATTCTTGGAAATATTTATTGCACTTGTGTTATCACAATAAATAACTACTGGTTCTTTGATCTTCATATGCATACCGTCCAGCAGCTGTTTGATCCATGCAATATTTGAGCAGTTTGCAGCAGCAGCAACATATTCTGCTTCTACAATACACTGAGAGATGCATCCTTGCTTCTTGCTAATCCATGTGACAAGTCTATCACCCATAAAGAATGCTCCTCCAGTTGTGCTCTTCTAGTCATCAATATTTCCATCCCAATCAGTGTCGGTAAACACTTTTAGTTCAAATTTGCCTTCTCTTCTATACCATAAGCCAAATTCCTCAGAATTCTTCAGATATCTTAGAATTATTTTCAGAGTAGTTATATGTGATTCCCTGGGGTTAGCAAAAAATCTAGCAACAATTCCTATTGCATGTGCAATATCAGGTCTAGTGTGTACAACATACATGAGTTTTCCTATCATGGATCTGTATAGAGTCTAATTTACCTCTGTTGTCTTGTCTTCTTTTGTTAATTTGCATCCATTAGCCATCAGTGTTCCAACAGGTTTGGAATCTTCCATCTTGAATATTTTTAGAACTTCTTTGATGTATTTGGACTGAGTGATGAAAATACCTTCACTTTTTTGAATGATCTATAGGCCAAGAAAGAACTTGATCTCTCCAAACATAGACATCTCAAATTCCTTTCTCATCTCATTAGAAAATGATTTGCATAGCATATCATTGCCTCCAAATATGATGTCATCGACAAATATTTCAGCAATCAAAGTGTCAGCATTAGTATCTTCTTTTAAATAAAGATTACAATTTTCACTAGTCCTTATGAATTCAATACTTATTAGATAGGAATGAAGTCTTTCATACCAATCTCTGGGAGCTTGTTTTAATCCATACAAGGCTTTGTGAAGTCTACATACCATGTTCCTTTTGTCTAGATCCACAAACCCTTTTGGTTGTTCAATGTATACCTCTTCTTCAAGTATTCCATTTAGGAATGCTGACTTGACGTCCATTTGATATACTTTGAATCCTTTGTATGTAGCATAGGCAAGTAGAATTCTTACTCCTTCTATCCTAGCAATGGGTGCAAAGGTTTCTCCATAGTCTATGCCTTCATCTTGTGCATACCCCTTGCATACTAGTCTTGCTTTGTTCCTTGTGACTTCTCCATTCTCGTTCAGTTTGTTCCTGAATATCCATTTTGTACTGATGACATTCTTTTCATCTCATCTTGGCACAAGTGACCATGTCTTGTTCTTCTCAATCTGTTTAATCTCATCATTCATATCACTTATCCATTCTTCATTTTCTAGTGCAGTATTGACAGACTTTGGTTTAAACTCACAAATTAAGCAATTTAAGTTTAAAGACTTACTTCTTGTTCTTGTACCAGCTTTCTTATCTCCTATGATTTGGTCCTCTCAATGGTTCTATCTTACATATTTTGCAAGTACAGGTACAGCTCTTTGCATATCAGCTTGATCTTCATTACCTTGCACATTATCTTGATCATTATCCTAACCGTCGGTAACAACATTCTGACCGCCAGTTATAACATTCTGTCATTCTAGATTTATGCACTGTTGTTCAGGTAGATTTGTAGGTCCTTCATAGTATAAAAATTTATTGTAGTCTTCAGGTTCTTTTGTGCTTTCCAGCTCATTCTTTTCTGCAATTTCATCAATCTTTACATTTGCACTTTCAACTATTTTATTAGAAGCCTTGATTAGACATTTAAAAGCTTTGCTTTTGGTAGAATACCCCAAAAAAATGCCTTCATCACTTTTGGCGTCAAGTTTTCCATTTTTATCATCTTTTAAGATATAACATTGATTGCCAAAAATTTTGAAGTAACTTACATTGGGAGTTTTACCATACCATAGCTCATAGGGAGTCTTCTTTGAGTCCTTTCTTAATTGTACTCTGTTAAGTGT
>MU227946.1:368367-387167 GCA_018584345.1 Thuja plicata | reverse complement strand
TCTATCAGATTTCTTCTCAAAAGATCTGTTATCACTTCTGTCATCTTTTCTTTTGGGACATCTAGCAGCAAAGTGTCCAATCTCTTTACAATTAAAATAGACAAGTGGTAACTTACCTTTGTATTTACCTTTGCCTCTCAGCATTCTTCTTGCCATGAGTGCTTCAATTTCATCTAGATCTTCTTCTTCACTTTTGCTTTCACTGTCTCTACTAGATGAATGTCTCTGACTAGATTTGCTTATTCTCATAGAAGACTTGAATGCAGACTCTAAGCTTGGTAAGACACTATTATCAAATTTGTTCATCTCAAATGAAATCAGTCTACCAATCAGGCTATCAAGAGTGACTATATGATTTTCTACTTCTCTCATTTCTTGAATGGCAGAGACTCTAATAGCATATATGGGCAATAAGGTTCTTACGATTTTACTTACCACTGTCTCCTCTTCAAGTGTACCTCCAACACCTTGTATAGCATTGACTACCTCCTTTATTCTTGTGCTGTACTGTGTGATGTTTTCTCCTTCTTTCATTCTGAGATCATGAAACTTTCCTCTAAGGCTTTCTGCCTTGGCTCTCAAAACATTTGCATCGCCTCCATGTACAAGTTTCAATTTTTGTCCCACATTATTTTTGCATTTTTACAATCTTTGACATCCTCAAATTCAACATCAGAGAGTGAGGCTAAAAGTTCTATAACCATGCAGTTATATTAATGCTTTACTCTTAATTGATCCACTATTAATGGTCCTGTAGGCAACATATATTCAGTTTCTAAGTATTGAGTAATATCATTGCCAATACTTGATAAGTGAAGCTTTATCCTACTTTGCCATGAAGCAAAGTTGTACTTGTTCAAATTGGGCACATCTCATCTGTTCATCTTGTGATCTTTAACTTAGGTCTTGAAACCTTCCTTCTAAGCACAGAAGCTCTGATACCAATTATTTGTAATAACTAAGAGGTGGGGGTGAATCAGTGGCCTCAACTTTTTATCCTTTTTGCTCCACTAATCAATACTTCTCAAATTATTAAGTCCCAGCAAGATGCATGCCATTGAAATATTTGAGACAAATAACCGTTTGTCAGCTTACCTTGTCTATCCTTATTCTCTTTGATAACTGATAAGCAGTAAAATGTATTTACCGATACTCAGTAAATATGCAGAGTATATCAGTCAATCCATAAATGCATATGTAGAATGTAAAATATTAAAGTAATAAATCATGCACATATAACACAAGGATTTTAACATGGAAACCCTGTTAAGGGAAAAAACCACTAGGACCAGTACCCCAAATTTTCACTCTTCTGAAGTGAGCCCTGTTAGGAGCAAACCCTGTTAAAGGTTACAAACACACTATTAAGTGTGACCTTGTTAGAGGATTTTCAATACATAGGTTGTCACTAAGTATCTGGCATCTACGCTACCATCCTTGAATTAGTCTCATGAATGTCAATAGGCTTTATGCAAATCTTACTACCATCCTTGAATCAGTCTCCTTCTTAGACTGTCAATAGGATTTAGGTAAGACCAATGCTACTATCATGAGTCAACCTTCTGGTAATCTATTAGGATATACCTCAATTAAAAAATACTGTTAAGTCCTACTCTATTAAGAGACTTAATGCTTCAATGGTTAAACTGAAACAAAATGACCTGTTTCTAATGCAACTTAATTGCAGATTTTTAGATCTATTTACTTACAATACTTTTCTGATCAATGTATCAATACAATTCCTTTGCACTCAACTCTTTTTTCTCTGTGATGCTATGCTTCTCTATCTGTCAGTGTCTATAGAATTCTTTAGCTCTCCCTCAGCTTGATTGATCAGGACTGCATGAAGTTAATCCTTCATCAATTTCTCTTTAGCATCTTCTATTAGTTCACTCCCCCATATATCTGATTTCTTATCGACCACCAGTTAGAATGAATTATGCTTGTCTCTTAAATAGACATGATTTCCTTAATTCTATGTTCTTGATTCTTGATTCTTGATTCTTGGCATGAAAAATAATCTAGCCAATTTGATTTATGGCTTTAACTTCTGATTTATCTAATAGTTATCTTCTTTCCAACTGTACAAATCACTTTACTTAACTGTGTTTGAAGAAAACAAATAAAAAAACTAGTTAAGTCTATCCTTCAGCTCTACCAGCTAGATATTTTGTCATTTTATGATCTCTCTATTCTGTCTGTCAGATCTGCAGTTCATCACCGGTGACAACTGCCATTTCCGTCAGTGTCACTTCAGTTAGCTTTGGGATCTCCATTCGTCGAGCATCATTGAATCTTTCTTTTTGAGAAACACTATTTTTAGATCGTTGGGCATCCTTTGATTCCACTTCATCAGGTAATACAATCTTTTGCTCATCGGGCATCACTGTGACTTTTATCTTTGTCTTTACCGATGGTGTGCACTCCGCCGGTGTATTCTATCACTTAGTGAATACTTGACTTTTATTCAATTCTAAAAGCATAACCTATATTCCATTGGTTCTTTGAATTCTTTGGCATTATGTATATGACCATATAGATGATATCAAGTTGACATCAATAAAAATACAAACCAGTAACTGATTTAATGTCTTGCATCATCTTCAACTTAATATAGTCAACCTTTTAATCAGTTACATGTCATCCACTAATTTAAGGTGGAATCTTGTATTAAACTCAGCCACTTCTTCATTTGAGTAATTCCTTATATTTTTGAATTCATTGAGAAAAAATCCCTCATTATTCTTATCACCATATTGATCCTTGAATAGATCAATCAGTTCATCAATTGTTCCTACAGAACCATGAGATAGACTCCTAAACGATTCCCTAGCATCTTCTACTAGAGATTGTACAAATAACTTCATAAGGGCATCTTCATGATTGATATTTAAATCACCTATAACATCAAAAAAAATTCTTAAATGCTCTTCACAAGTTACAACATTATCTCCTGAGAATTTTGGAATTTTTTCTCCCATATCTTCTGGTATTGCATTAGGGTAACCTAGAATTCCAAAGAAAGAAAATTGCTTGTACCTTTCTGTAGGAAGTGGTCTCCTTTGGAATTTGTCAGAATCTTTAGGAGAAAAGAATTTTCTATGGTCTTTGAAAGAAGAAGCCTTGTTCCTTGATGTTGTAACATTCTCTGTATCAACAAAGGAGATTGTAGTAGACTGCAAGAAATCAATCTTTTTCTTCATCTCTATAGTAGAAACTTTTTCTTCAACTTTCTCCAACATCTTAGCCATAGTTTCTCTTTCCTTTTTAATATTTTTGAGGTCAATGTCTAGTTTATACATTTTCTCAGTCAGGTTCTTGTGAGTTTTTGGTTCCTCAACTTTGGTTTCTATCACTTCATTTTTTCCTTTATCTCTAAAGTTTTGAGGACCTTAACTTTTGTGGGTATTTGGAGTCTACTCATGCTTTTTCTTTTTTTTGATCTTCTTCCCTTTTCATTTGCTAAATAAGGGCTAGTTGCCTAATTAGGATTCTTTCTTCCTCTACAAGCTCATCAGAAGGAAGTTCAGAGTCTCAGCTAATTGTGTTAGTTCCTTCTCTCTCACTAGAAGTGGTAGTGACTGCATAGGTTTCTAGTCCAAGGTCTGGGGCTTCTTCATATTCTAAGGCACTTACCTCATGACTAGACTAATTGGTATTCTTCCTTCTAGTGCTATTCTCTTAATTTATTGGAGAAGAATCATTAATGTTTGCATGGTTCTTCTTCTTTCTTCAAGACATCTTAGTTTTTGAAGTAGTTGGGATTCCACTGTCCAACTCAACTTCTGGATTATCTCTTACTCTTGACCTAGTATTCATATTTGTAAAAATGTTTTACTTTCGTACTGATCTTAGAGATTTTCTTTTTAGATTCACCACCCAACAACAAGTTTGGTAAATATGAATAATACTAGACTGACCTAAACTCAAAAAAATCAACTATAACTTTTAAATTACCAAAATTGAATCTTCTTCAACTAGAATCTAAGATAATTCTTTCAATTCCCCAGTAGAGTCACCAATTTTTTAGGGATTTTTCTGGAAAGTATCTTTTATAACCAGTATGAATTCTTTCTCTTGTATATTTCCAATATTCTTAAGTTCAAGAAAAGCCTAATTGATGAGGATTGGATATCATCCTCCTTCTTTTTTGAGATCCACTGACTCGGGTAGGTATTACCTATGAATGATTACTAATTTTACAGTACTTTAAAGTGGATTATATCTTCTCACTACTTGTTTAATGCCTTTTACTGTACCAATAAGTAACTAATTATGAAAATGACTATGAATATAACCTGATATAGAGCTTAATAAGCCAAACTATTATTTTGACAACAATAAATAGTAATGCAATAAGGATTCTCATCCTTCTTCATTTTATAGTTCTCTGAACTTAGGAGGGGAAAACTATTTGATTCTCTCTTGAAGGAATAAAAAAACTTGAATTGTAAACTTTGCGAGTACAATTACTTATGCATGTATGCTCTCTTATAAGTTTAATTTAATTGAATAATTATTCTTAAATGCTGGATGATTGAAAAAAAACTTGCAAAACTATAAACCAGTGCTTGATCCTATGGGCTACAGAGTCAATCTTGAATGCAAATCCACAATTAGGTGAGTAATGAAAATAATTGAAACCTAGATAGAATTCCTTACAAACTATCCACTCACTCCTATATCTTTGTTCATCGGATCTTAAACATCAATATTCAGCTTCCTAGAATCACTTGAAAGAATTACTCCTTCCTTGAAGGACCTCACAAAAGACTACACAACTACCTTGCAGTTAATGTATTTAGATTCCTTACAAATAAACACATAAAAGCTTGAATATAAATAAATGAGACAACACAAGATATAAAATAGAGATTCCAATGTATTTTATTAATGTCAAACTGCTTCAAAATACATACAATAGACAAAAAGTACAAAGGCTCAGACAAAATTGTATTAGTCTAACTTGTAATTATATTCCATCATCTTTCAAAATGTTACAATAAGCTCTATTTATAGGCTAAAACCATCTTGGAATCCTTAAGAAATAAGGATGCTACAAGATTCAGATGATTTTAATACCTAACCCTAAAATCTAGAAAAGACAAAAGACAAGAAAGAACCAAGTGGTGGATGGACAAAAATGAAGGATAAGATTTGATTTTTTCTTTGTCTTCTTGTGATCTTTGGTGCCTTTTTTTGTATATATGTTCAGGATAGCATCTGATATTTGCAATGAGATCTAGTGGCCACCATTATAGGCTAACCTACACTAGTCTTCAAGATAGCTAACCTTCATGTGCTCAAAGAGCAGGTGCCATGTGTCCTCCTATTCTTCATCCATTATGTCCAAGTCAACAGTGACATGCTTTTTCTTCTTGGGCTTTGTTAATATGTCCCATGCTGTAACATCTTCTTCTTTTAGCCATTCAAAGCTCTATATGTTTTCCAACTAGGTCTTCTGTCTCTCCCACCTAGCACCGATAATACTCTTGACATCTGTGATAAACTTATTACAATCTATTTATTCCTTAATTGTGTCATCCAAAATCTTATTATATCTTTCCATATCCAGTTCTCCCTTGTTAGAAACATAAAATTCTTTACTAGGTAACACATTGTCAATTTTTGAGCCCCATAACCCTAGTGGCTTAGTCTGTTTGTCCTTTGATTTGATTGAAGGAACAAATATGATATAGCTAGGCCCAAACATGTTTAATCTTTCCTTAATATGATTAGCCTTTCATTTCAAAAAGGAAAAGGTGGCTCCTATCTACTCTATTTCAACCCCAACTTGGGTTACTATCTCTGGTAGGTTTGACCTAAGTAGTTGCAAAGATGCCAACCTCTGAAACAATCCTATTCTTCCTGATCATATTACATAATATGGGTTCAAAATTTGGATAAAATTGTTAACCTCTACTTGCAAGCCTGACAATTTTCCATAATCTCCATAAACTACATCAATTTTATCCTTTATTTTATTTACCCTATGCTGCAAAATTTTTGTTAGTGCACCCAAAATAACATTATTGTGATCCTTAACTCCTTGCCCTGTTTCTGTAGTAGTATGGTCTGTTTCCACCATTTGGATCTCTACATCTTTTACCTCTTTGCACTATGCAGGGGTAGCTTGTCATGCACAAAACTAGGGCAAAACACACACACAATTTTTTTTTTTAAAACACATAAGTACGCACAACTAACAGGGGGAGAGTTGGAAGGATAATAGCAAGGTATAGTTAACCTTTGAATCTCATGGTATATGTGTAGATTGAATAATGGTCAAGCATCAAACAGATGCAAAGTTGGGCTTCAACTTGTTCCACGGGTTATCTGAATACTCAACTTAGGTTTATCTAACTCTGATTTCTTGTTTTAAAAACATGATGGTAGATAGTGGTTCAGGATCATATGTTGACCTGGGTTACCCTTAGTTAACCTTAAAACTAGATTGCAACTTAATCCATCAATTTCTAACATATGACTTTAATTTAACCCTTTCATTTAGACATTAGTAATATCTCCTAATCCAACATTTAAACTTACTTTTAATTAAAATTGAGTATAAAATAAAAATTACACATTAACCATACAATTTAATCGATTGAGCAATTCGCCTCTCTAATGACTACTCAATACTTAAGACAAAATTCCTAATAATTAGATTCGTAAATGTCGCAATTATAAATTAATCTGAACAACTAATGTTAAATAACCCTTAAAATGATCAATCATTATATTATTGAGTGGATCTAATACAAATTTGAAGTTAGAAATTATTAACAATCTCATCCATCATCAAAACATTTAAGGTTATGTAGTTGATAATTAAAAACTACCCCATTGATTTGATATACAAAAATGCCTAAAACACTACACTCAAAAGGATTTAAAACAAAAGAATTAGAAATTATAAACTAATTTACCATCCACTAACTAATTGATAATCTAACTATCTAATAACCTACTAATCCTAAATAACACTTTAAACTATCAACTCAAAAGCCCTTAACTTAATCTAACATTTTACCTATATACAATAAAAGACAAGGGCTGAGGATTTTGAAATCTGCAAGGCAAAGAGAGAGTACAGAATGACATGGCATACAGGGAGGGCCCACAATACTACCTACAAACACTAGCTTAATAATCAATCACTTATTAGTATATATTATCCCCCCCACCACAAGTCAAATGGAATTTGCAAGGGAAGGAAATCGAATTCCAAAAAGGATGCAAGTTTAAGATGAAGGAAGAAGGACTGTTCTAAGGGAGGGGGCCCACCACCCATCCCATCCTCCCAAGCAAGAAATTTTGCATGGAATAAGGGGGAGCCAAAAAGGTGGCACATTTTTTAAGGGAAAGATGGAGAGTAAAATCAGCATGGCCCACCAAATCAAGTACTTCATCCTCCAAGGCAATTTTGAAAGTAGTGGAGGAAGTTGACTTTGCAAGGGACATGACAGAATGCTTGCTTGGGAAAGGGGACAGCAAGGAAAAATGTGACGAGACTCCCAAGTAGTTAAGCCCCTTAGCAAGGTGATAGATTTCTTTTTTTATTTTAGCTTTCCATCTATTCTCACCTCTCTCGTGGGTCCCACTAGCCGTTAAGTTATATGGTAAGCCATTATGCCATTGTTTATAAATCATTATTAATTAAGGGTTAGTTGATAATAGTATGGGTAAGATAGGGGGTTTAGGTTACTAATTCTAATTAGGGGAGTATAATTAAAAGGAAAGGGAATATTCTCTGTGGTAAGAGAATAATTTCCTTCCCATACAAAATCTAGAGTTTTTTCTCTTAAAAATCTGTAAGATGTCATTGCAAATATATGAATTTTCTTTAATTTCTTTGCTTGTTTTTTTTTTTTTGAAGGCCACATGAATACATTGATTTATCCAATTAGTGTATTATACAAGGGGAATTATGGGTTGAATGGTAGTTGCATGAGATTTTAACATAGTGATCTAACATGTTCATTTGTTCATTGTTTCATGCTTCAATTTAGAGGAATAAGAATGAGATTTTGTTCAAAAGGAGATTGATTATAATGAATATGAAAATTTACAACCAACATTAGAAAGATTACTAAATTTATTCATCAACCAAGGTATGTAATCTAATGAAATTATTTCATTTTCTATTCTATCAACCTTGGATATCATTTCACAAAAAAGAATAACATTTCCATTACAAGAAATAGAATACTCTAAGCATGAAGGTAGTGAGTCTTTGTTTCATTATGGTTACCTCTTCCAATACAAATACATATCCTTCATGATGGAGAAGACTTCATAAATACATGACTAACCTACAATATTCCACTCATAATGAAGAAAGCATTTCACATGTTACTTGAAGATGTTTTTGAATACATTACAATATGCAACAAGAGGATGATCTTACTGCAAGGATCAATAGTACAACAACATAAGGTGTTTCCACACAATCACACCAAAGAGTGAACTCCTTCAAAGCTTCATCCATATGAGTCTTGACATCAATACCTGCAATGAAAGGGGGAGAACCATGGGATTCTCACCTCCCAACCAAGGTCTCTATGAGACCACCCCCGAGCTTGGAGAACCAAGGCTAAATGGGTATGCTTCAAAAAAATTCTCACAACAATATGCATATGCATGAACAACAATTAACTCCCTCCCAAGGCTACACAAATGAGTTTTACAAGCTCATTGAAAGAGGGTGAAGGTGGGATTTTCCAAGGAGGAGAATGCCATTGCATCCAAATTTTCTCAACATGAGTATTTCATTGCCTCTTCAAGGATACATTATCAAACCTCCATACACATACTTTTCTTATCAACATCCTCAAGATGCAAGGATACAGATGGCTTCATGGAGCCCATACACCATGAATTTATCCCTCTTCTCCAAGAGAAGAGACTCTCACCACAATGGAGAGCCCAACTAACCCCTTCACCCAAGGCCTCTTCTTCCCTTCCCAAAAGGGTGAGTAAGGCCTCACTCCCATGAACAAGAAATCCCTCATTCAAGAAAAAAATAAAACCATAAATATGAATTCAAAACCCAAATCCCATCCCATACAAAACAATGATACGAACAACATTTTACATAAGCAAGAGAGAGCAAGAAAAACATGCTAATCTAATGGATCAAACAAGAAAACTTTCATGGAAATGAGTAACCAACCTTCACAAGTGTTATGGCAATGAATTTTGAGAAGAGCTAAATCCTTATATTTTTTCCTTCCAAAATCCTAATTGTCTCTAAAATTAGAGAGTCGGTGAACACCCACTAGGTCTCCCAATACCCTCTAAAAACACCTCCAAAAGTGCACTCAAGAACTAGCAGTTATGAGATATGACAACTAGCCTTTTTGTCTCCCCTCATAATTGTGAGGTTAGCCAGAAGTGTGGGACAAGTTAGGTGCATAAGACCATCTCTATTTTTTCCACTTTTGAAAAGTGGGCATTTTGAAAAGTCATAATGGTGAGCTAGGTTTCTCCCATAGGTGAAAACTAACTATAACCCAAGGTATCCACTTAGGGTTAACTAATTTTGGTCAAAAATACACTCTAGGGTCACTTTTAACCCCTCCAAAGTACCCCTAAGGTTCAAATCTGAGTTCCAACATGATAGGATCCCTAAAAGGCATCTATATGAAAGTGATTAATATAATGTCATAAGGTTAAGTGATTCTTTCCCAAGCCCTAATTGACATGTCACTATCCACATGGACAACACAAGTGTCAAGTGACACCAAACAAAAATACACATCACATTCACAAAAGACATGTCCAAATAACAACATAAATTAAAACTATTAGCACACATTTAGATTACATTAACAACAAGGGTCACATTACAACAAGGTTTCAACCCCTTATTGGATTAAACTTTGGCTTACTCAATTCACATGTGTTTAGCCCTGGTTCTCCAAAAATTTCATGGTTCTCTTTCCTACACACTAAACTTCGAGCATCAGTAGTCCAAGATGAAAAAATTGCATGTAATATACATTTTCAATTCATAATTAACAACATTAATCAATAAGAAGAATTAAGTCCCTAGTTGAAATTTTCATACATAAATGTTTAAAACATAAGAATTTCTTAATCATCATGACATAACATGCATAAAATAGTCAAGTCTAATCATAATTTAGTTTTCTCATCAATACACTGATCTAACCATATATAATCAAGGTCAACCAACTATTCTAGGTCTAATCCATGTCAAAATGTAATCCGCACAATATAATCATCATCATATCATAATATCACGAGTCCCTGTCGGGATAACAAAAAAATGTATCAATGTATCAAATCATAGAGTGTCAAAGTGTAATCAAACAGTAAAGCTATGATGGATCGGGGTGAGGCATCACATCCTCCCCCTTTAGGCATGAACTTCCTCCTAGAGTTCATCAAAAAGATATGGGTACTGAGATCTCATCTACCCTGCATCCTCCCACGAAATCGTGACCTCATCATAATAATCCCACTGGACCCTAACCTAGTCCAACTCTCAGCCTCAAAGTGCAAGGGTCCATTAGGCTATAATGGGAATGGGCTCCAGTGCTAGCTTCCTATCTGACTCCAACTGCAAGGCATCCGAATCTATAATGTGAGACTCATCATAAATATATTTCTGAAGCACAAATACATGAAACACATCATGGATGCGTGACAGGCTGGGTGGCAAAGCTAGACGGTAGGCAACTGGTCCTATCCTCTCCAATATATCAAAAGGTCCAACAAAGTGAGGTGCTAACTTAGATCCCTTTCCAAAATTGATTGGACTCTTATGTGGCACACTCTCAAGAAGACCCTATCTCCAACCATATACTCACGATCAACCCTTTTTGCATCTGCATACTTCTTCTGCCGATCCTGAGCCTCCCTAAGGCATTGCCTAATAAAGGCAACCTGCTGCTCCATATCCTTGACCAATTAAGGTCCCATAGATACTCTATCCTCAATCCTATCCAAACTCAGTGGTGTCCTGCATGGTTTATCGTACAAGGCCTGATATGGTGGCATACCTATAGAAGAATGATGCCCATTATTATAGGCAAACACCAGATGTAGGTATTCCTCCCACCTGACCTAATGGTCCATCACATACATGTGCAAAATTTCCTTGAATACCTAGTTAACCCTCTCAGTCTGGCCATCTGTCTGAGGGTGATATGCTGTACTAAAATTGAGCCTAGTGCTTAAAGCTGCCTATAACTCTCTCCAAAAGGCTGATGTGAATAAGGAGTCTGTATCAGAGATGGTCTTATGGGAAATGCCATGAAGTCTAAAAATATCCCACAAAAAGACCTGAGCTACATCTTGTACTATGAATGTAGTACACATGGGTGAGAAGTGGGCAACCTTGGTTAATGTGTCGACTGTCACCAAGATAGCATCATGGCAGCGAGAAGACATAGGGAGACCAACAATGAAGTCCATAGATATAGTATCCCACTTCCACTCGACAATCTCATGTGGCTACAAGAGCCCACCTAAATGACCATGCTCTGCCTTCACTCTCTGGCACTCAAGACATCTAGCAACAATGCTGGAAATCTGCAATCTCATACTCGGCCAATGGTACAACTGTCTCATATCGGCATGCAATTTCTTAACTCTCGAATGAGCTGCATAAGGTGCTTTGTGAGCCTCAAGTATAATAAAATCTCACAAGTCACCCATAGAAGGTACATAGATGTGTCTCCTATGACGTAGAAGTCCATCAGACTCCAAGGAATAATATGTGAATTTCCCCTTTAGGGGTCTCTGAGAATGGATAAACTGACAAACCTCCACATATAATCCATCCCCTGGCAAATGATGCAAAATGCGGTCCCTCAAATCTGTACTAGAAGTCATAGATGAGACCTCATGTCACCTCCTACTCAAGGCATCTACAACTACATTCTCTTTCCCCTTGATGTAATGAACATCAAAATTGTACTCACACAAAAACTCCATCCATCTCCTCTGCCTAGCATTAAGATTGGGTTGAGTAAAGATATACTATAGGCTCTGATGATCTGAATGAAGCTCAAATCGGTGACCTAAAAGGAAATGTCACCATCTCACTAAAGCATGAACCACTATTGTGAGTTCTAGGTCATGAGTAGGATAATTAAGTTCACGAGTCTTTAGCTTCCTAGACTCGAAAGCTCTAGGACAACCCTCCTACATAAGAACTACTCCTAAACCATCTAATGAAGCATCAGTACATACAACAATTTTCATCAAAGGATCTGGCATTGCTAAAATCAGTGCACTAGTGAGGGCTCTCTTGAGCTCCTTGAAAGCTCTCTCACATTTCTTTGTCCATTCATACCTCTTCCCCTTTCTCTAAAGAGAGGTGATGGGATGAGCCACTCTAGAAAATCCTACCACGAAGCATCTATAATATCCTGCTAAGCCCATAAAACTCTTGACCTCAATGACACTGGTGGGTGCTGGCCAATCCATAATAGCTCTAATATTTGATGGGTCTACAAAGATCCCATCACCGGATGTAACATGACCGAGATAATGCACCTCGGGTCTAAAGAAGCCACACTTTGACAAGATACCATATAACTGATTCTCTCTCAATCATTGCAGAACGTGTCTCAGATGCTCCTCATGCTCCTCCTCATTGCGAGAATATATTAGAATATCATTGAGGAATATTATCACAAATTTATCCAAAAATGTACAAAATACTCTGTTCATGAGGCTCATGAACACAGCTGGAGCATTCATGAGGCCAAATGGAACTACTGTGAACTCATAGTGACCATACCTTGTGCGAAAAGTAGTCTTGTGGATATCACTTTCCACAATATATAATTGATGGTACCCCGACTTCATATCTATCTTCAAGAACACTCAGGCACCCTACAACTGATCAAACAGATCATCGATCCTGGGGAGTGGGTATTGGCTCTTAATTGTTACTTTATTCAGTTGCCAATAATCAATGCATAATTGAAGTGAACCATCCTTCTTCTTCACAAAAATCACAGGTGCACCCCAAGGTGATACACTAGGTTAGACATGCTCTTTCTCTAAGATCTCTTCTAACTGAATCTTGAGCTCATCGAGCTCATGTGTGGTCATCCTGTAGGGTGCTCTAGATACTGGCTCAGCTCTAGGAATAAGATCTATGTGAAAATCAACTTCCCTAGGTGGGGGCATACTAGGTAGCTCGATAGGGAATACATCTGCAAACTCTTGAAGAATAGGATAATCCTCGAGTGAAGGCTCTCCTCCTAAATCATCCTCTCTATCACTAATGGTGATGGCAAATAATTGACATCCCTTTCACATGCACCATCTAAGCTGCATAGCAGAAATAATAAGAAGGGATACGGGCCTTTGTACCCCAATTATCACCATAGAAATGCCGTGATCATCAACACATTCAACCCTCTTCTGAAAAAAATCCACCTTGGCATTGTGGGCACATAGCCAATCCATGCCAAGGACTACATCATAAGAACCTAGAGGGGTAATGCGGAGATCAATCATCGCGGTAAGGTCTCTAATCTGAATCTGACAACTACGAACTAAGGAACTAACAGAGACTCTAGCTCCCAAAGCTAACTCAATCTCCCAACCAACATCCTGTCTAACTGCCACCAGTCCATAATGCTCCACTAAATAGGGAGATATAAAGGAGTTTGTGGCTCCTGAATCAAAAAAGATAGAAATAGTAGTACCCTTAATCATACCTATGGCCTCAATGATCGTGGCCTGGTGCTCAGCCTAATGGTTATCAACCGCTACAAAAACTCTATGGGATCTACCCATATCTCCAATTGTAGGCTCTAAGGTAGCCCATCTCTGACCATTGGCTGACTGTCCCTATGGGCACTCTCTCGCTAAATGACCCATACCACCACAAGTGTAACATGACCCACAAGTCTGAAGCTGCACTCCCTGTGTCCTAGGCTGTTGTGATCCTCCTGTCTTGCTAGAACCACTATATCCACCCCTAGAGGACTATTGAGTCCTAGCTGATTGTGTCTGAGGGGTCTATGTCCTATGATCCTATCTAGGGCCCTAAGACTACCACTGCTTGGGCTTAGAGCCCTAATAACCCTATGAATGCCTATGTCTAGAATCCTGCTGGGATCTCTGCTGCTTAGACTGTTGACCCTTAAAGGATCCTATTGAGTGATTATTTTTCCCTTTCCAAGAGGGCCTCTGTTGTCCTGACTACTGGGAAGAGGCGTTTCGGTGCTGGGACCGATCCTGAGACTCCTATCTAGTATGGATCTCCTTGGCTACCAGTGTTGTCTCAGCTACCCCTCTGAATGTGGTAGTGAATGCTAGGCATACTATGCTCTGAAGAGACATATTAAGTCCCTTAATGAAACGGTGAATACACAGTTTCTCATCCTTCATGTAATCAACATAAGGAAGGAGCTCGATAAACCGACTCTCATACTGGTTCACCGTGAGGCCTCTCTACTGGAGATCATGGAACTCCTCTATCTGTCTCCATCTGAAATGCTTGGAGAGATATTCCTCACAGAAATAGGCCTAAAAAGTCTCCCAAGTGAGTGTGTCAATACTCAATCCACCAATGGAAACCTCCTGCTCCCACCAAGTGGAAGCCTTCTCCTGTAGGAGATGAACTGCTAGTCATGCTTTTAGATTAATCCCATAAGGGCACAATCCAAAACATCACTGTAAACTCTATAACTAGGCCTCTGCTACTGTCCCATTAGTGGATCCCAAAAACAAGGGTGGATGGAGTCATAATTACTCTTGGCTCTCATCTCCAACATCTCTACGGGGTCTCTCCCTGGCACATAACTCATGCTCACATGGGATAGAAACCTGATGAACTGAATCCTCCTCCTAATCATCATGACCCCGAACAGATCTAGGTGGACTCCTACTCCTCTCTCTGCTAACTGCTCTCTCATTCTCTAAAACATGTGCTTCCCCTTCAGGAACCTACTACTGAACTACGGGTGGTAATCTCTGCTAAATCACCCCAATCATATTTTGAAGAATATCCATAATATCATGGTTAGGGTTCGGAGGTGGTGGTGGAGGTGGTGGTGGTGGAGGTGGATCCTCCTGCCCTGCTGCTGTACGGGGAGCTCTACGACCTCTGCCCCGTCGGTTAGCTCTAGTCATCGCAGGCATCCTGCATAATGATTTAAGTTTAGAGTGAGTTGAAACGTAATGGGTTAGGTTCCTTATGTTGAAACATGGCTCTGATACCAAAATGTCATGCCCAAAACTAGGGAAAAACACACACACAATTTTTTTTTTTTTAAAATGCATAAGTATGCACAACTAACGGGGGGAGAGTTGGAAGGATAATAGCAAGGTATAGTTAACCTTCGAATCTCATGGTATATGTGCAGATTGAATAATGGTCAAGCCTCAAACAGATGCAAAGTTGGGCTTCAACTTGTTCCACGGGTTATCTGAATACTCAACTCAGGTTTATCTAACTCTAATTTCTTGTTTTAAAAACATGATGGTAGATAGTGGTTCAGGATCATATGTTGATCTGGGTTACCCTTACTTAACCTTAAAACTAGATTGCAACTTAATCCATCAATTTCTAACATATGACTTTAATTTAACCTATTCATTTAGACATTAGTAATATCTTCTAATCCAACATTTAAACTTACTTTTAATTACAATTTAATATAAACTAAAAATTACACATTAACCATACAATTTAACCGACTGAGCAATTCGCCTCTCTAATGACTACTCAATACTTAAGACAAAATTCCTAATAATTAGATTCATAAATGTCGCAATTATAAATTAATCTAAACAACTAATGTTACATAACCCTTAAAATGATCAATCATTATATTATTGAGTGGATCTAATACAAATTTGCAGTTAGATATTATTAACAATCTCATCCATCATCAAAACATTTAAGGTTATGTAGTTGATAATTAAAAACTACCCCATTGATTTGATATACAAAAATGCCTAAAACACTACACTCAAAAGGATTTAAAACAAAAGAATTAGAACTTATAAACTAATTTACTATCCACTAACTAATTGCTAATCTAAATATCTAATAACCTACTAATCCTAAATAACACTTTAAACTATCAACTCAAAAGCCCTTAACTTAATCTAACATTTTACCTATATACAATAAAAGACAAGGGTTGATGATTTTGAAATCTACAAGGCAAAGAGAGAGTACAGAATGACATGGAATACACGGAGGGCCCACCATACTACCTAAAAACACTAGCTTAATAATCAATCACTTATTAGTAAATATTATCCCCCCCACCACAAGTCAAATGGAATTTGCAAGGGAAGGAAATCGAATTCCAAAAAGGACGCAAGTTTAAGATGAAGGAAGAAGGACTGTTCTAAGGGAGGGGGCCCACCACCTATCCCATCCTCCCAAGAAATAAATTTTGCATGGAATAAGGGGGATCCAAAAAGGTGGAACATTTTTTAAGGGAAAGATGGAGAGTAAAATCAGTATGGCCCACCAAATCAAGTACTTCATCCTCCAAGGCAATTTTGAAAGTAGTGGAGGAAATTGACTTTGCAAGGGACATGAAAAAATGCTTGCTTGGGAAAGGGGACAACAAGGAAAAAGGTGACGAGACTCCCAAGTATTTAAGCCCCTTAGCAAGGTGATAGAATTTTTTTTTTAATTTTAGCTTTCAATCTATTCTCACCTCTCCCGTGGGTCCCACTAGCCTTTAAGTTATATGGTAAGCCATTATGCCATTGTTTATAAATATTTATTAATTAAGGGTTAGTTGATAATAGTATGGGTCAGATAGGGGGTTTAGGTTACTTATTCCAATTAGGGGAGTATAATGAAAAGGGAAGGGAATATTCTCTATGGTAAGAGAATAATTTCCTTCCCATACAAAATCTAGAAAGTTTTTGCTCTTAAAAATCTGGAAGATGTCATTGCAAATATATGAATTTTCCTTTAATTTCTTTGCTTGTTTTTTCTTTTTTTGAAGGCCACATGAATGCATTGATTTATCCAATTATTGTATTATACAAGGGGAATTATGGGTTGAATGATAGTTGCATGAGATTTTAACATAGTGATCTAACATGTTCATTTGTTCATTGTTTCATGCTTCAATTTAGAGGAATAAGAATGAGATTTTGTTCAAAAGGAGATTGATTATAATGAATATGAAAATTTACAAACAACATTAGAGAGATTACTAAATTCATTCATCAACAAAGGTATGTAATCTAATGAAATTATTTCATTGTCTATTCTATCAAACACTTAACAAAATCTAAGAGAATGGAGCGACGGAGGGAGGGAAGGAGGGAGCGGGAGCATCCGGATTCAACTTTGAATTTGGGTGGGAGAATTCAGGAGGAGGCAGATTCCTCTGAGCGCAGCAAGTGGAATGATGGGAAGGACATCGAGATCACAGGATTGGATCCCGATGCGGGACAGGCGCTAGAGGACCCAGGAGGGGGTCCCAGACAGGAGGCTGGGCTGGGGCAATTGAGGAAATGGGCGTCTCTTTTTGGCATTAAACCAACAGGTAAATCTTCTTTACCTCCGGTGAAGAATGTTTCAAAACCTTCTCAGGGAAGCTTTGCTATAGAAATCCCAGACCAGACCATCGATTTTTCTAGAGAAAGAATGAAAAATTCGCTGGTTGGTAGATTTGTAGGAGTGAGACCTAACATTGAAGTGGTTAGGGCTTTTGTTTCCCGAAAATGGGCTTTGAAAGGACAGGTAGAGGTGGTAGCTATGGATAAGGGTTGTATGTCATTCTTTTTTTCTTGTGAAGAAGATAGAATGAATATTCTTTGCAGTGGGCCATGGCTGATTGGGAAAAACACTCTTATTCTCCAAAAATGGAGTCCGAATCTTGTATTCGAGGAGGACAAAGCTCAACAAGTTCCAGTATGGATAAAGCTACATGGATTGCCTCTTGAATATTGGCTAGAAGATATTTTTTTTGGTATTGCTAGTTCATTTGAGGAACTCTTGTCGATAGATAATGTGACAGCGGCGAGACAGAGGTTAACCTATGCCCGTATCTGTGTTGGGATTATGTAGGACAAGGATATGCCAGAAAAAATAAGTTTGAAATCTAAGCTGGGTATGTGGGAGCAGGCCATAGAGTATGAAACTATACCCTTTGCGTGTTTCCATTGCAAAAAGGTGGGTCACTGGGGAAAAAAATGTCCGGAGAAAGTTATTCAAAAAAAATTTAGAAATGGATCCCAGTAGGGAGAAAAACTAAAGAAGTTAGTAGCAAAGATAGGGAAGGACAGTGAAAAGAGGTACAAGAAACTAATGAGAAGACTAAATGTACTAACACAATATCAGGATCATATACTGAGGATCCTGAGGACTGGGGAAAAGAAGTATCATATGAAAAAGAAAATGTAATCCAAATGGAAGAAGATGAAATAGAAGAAAAAAAAACCCAATCAGAAGAAGGGGAGTTTAAGGAAGAGGAGTTAAAGGGAGATGAAGAAAGGGAGGAAGAGCCGGAGGAGGAGCAAAATGATTTTCAGGAAGAAACCAACAGTACTATAGAGAAGAATGAGGACAAAAAGAAAGATAGTGAGATGGAGTTGAGAGGAAGTCCAGAAAATTTAGAAGAGACCCCAAAAATGGGGGATAAAAATCAAGAGATTGCTACTCCCAAGAGGGGGAATGCAAAAGAGGAATTTCAGAATTATTCAATTGTGGAAATATGTCCTACCACATGTTTGTTGGGGGGTTTGGAGGGAAAGAAATGATAGAATTTTTAGGGACAAAAGTACTAAGGAAAAGGATGTCTTCTACAAGATCAAAAGAGGAA
>MU227946.1:344715-363469 GCA_018584345.1 Thuja plicata | reverse complement strand
CCCACTTAGGGTTAACTAATTTTGGTCAAAAATACACTCTAGGGTCACTTTTAACCCCTCCAAAGTACCCCTAAGGTTCAAATCTGAGTTCCAACATGATAGGATCCCTACAAGGCATCTATATGCATGTGATTAATATAATTTCATAAGGTTAAGTGATTCTTTCCCAAGCCCTAATTGACATGTCACTATCCACATGGACAACACAAGTGTCAAGTGACACCAAACAACAATACACATCACATTCACAAAAGACATGTCCAAATAACAACATAAATTAAAACTATTAGAACACATTCAGATTACATTAACAACATGGGTCACATTACTACAAGGTTTCAACCCCTTCTTGGATTAAACCTTGGCTTACTCAATTCACATGTGTTTAGCCCTGGTTCTCTGAAAATTCTATGGTTCTCTTTCCTGCACACTAAACTTCGAGCATCAGTAGTCCAAGATGACAAAATTGCATGTAATATACATTTTCAATTCATAATTAACAACATTAATCAATAAGAAGAATTAAGTCCCTAGTTGAAATTTCCATACATAAATGTTTAAAACATAAGAATTCCTTAATCATCATGACATAACATGCATAAAATAGTCAAGTCTAATCATAATTCAGTATTCTCATCAATTCACTGATCTAAACATATATAATCAAGGTCAACCACCTGTTCTAGGTCTAATCCATGTCAAAATGTAATCCACACAATATATTCATCATCATATCATAATATCATGAGTCCATGTCAGGATAACAAAAAAAATGTATCAATGTATCAAAACATAGAGTGTCAAAGTGTGATCAAGCAGTAAAGCTATGATGGATCGGGGTGAGGCCTCACACAGCTTCAGGAATATCAAATTTTTTTTGTGTTAGCTCTTCTATCAATTTATCTTATGCTTTAATCTTGATTAGGCCCAACTCCCTTCCTTTGACTATATCACTAGTTTCAGTAGTCAGTTTCTTAAATATCTCAGACATTTGGGCAGCCTTGGCCTCGTTCAACATTGCAAAATGGGTGAGCAGTTGGGAAATCTCCAAGTCTCTTATATTCTGGCTAGACTAGATGATCTTGTCCCCTTCCATCTTCTCTTTTATATTCAACAATGAAGGCTTCTGATCTTTTGGAGCTAGGATCCCTATTTCTAAACCCTGGGACTTTGGATTGTATCCAAATCCTCTGATCATCTCTCCAACCTATATTTCTGATGACATCTTTACATCAGGTTGTTTCCTTATTTGATCTATGATGAAGGTAGAGGCCAAATCCCATCCTTCTACCAACAACATCTTACTAGATTTTACCATTTACCTTGCTTCCTTTGATGTGATTTTCTCTAATTTGGGATCATAATCTTGCAATACTTGTAAAGCCTCACTAGTATCTGGATCTCCACCTGCCAATTGCAGTTGTGCACCTACTTGCTTTTGTTTGTTCCAGATGATAAATTATTTGAACTCTTTTGTCTTAATAAAATTATCATCTTTTATGAATTGCTCCTAGTGTAGCAATATCTCATTAGTACATGTCATAAGAGGTAACTCTATTTCCTCTTCTTTATCTTTCTGCAGCTTCTTCCCTACTCTTATCTACTTCCTTAGCTAATCATCATAGGCTCTATCACCAGTGATATGAGTACCAATTCTGTCCTTTTTCTTCTCTTTCTTCTTTGATGGCTCCCCTGCTTCTTTTTTTTTCTTTTGTGGGGGCTCATTAGTGACCTCAGTCTCTGGGACCTCTATTAGGTCAATTATATTCTCTCCCTTAGCTACATGTTCTTCAACAAATGGATGACTTACTAGAGGGGAGTTAGGAACTCAATATTCCTCATCACTGTCCTCATCATACTCTGATGATGAATGCCCTTTATGGCCCTTTTCTGGCACTACAAGTGCACCTTTAAGTTGATTACACAATAGAGTATAGGACTCAACCATGGCATCAAGTCTTTTTAAATATGGCAAAGTTTGGAAGAAACCCCCAAAAGAGATGCCTTTTCTCTTCACTTTCCTCTCCAAGTATATTAATTCATTAATTTTTTTGGCCCTTTTATTTCCCTAGTCATCCTCCATTATATTTCTAATGAGGTCCTCTTCCATACATTCCTCATGATCTTTTGTGTAAGGAATGATGAGATTCAATAGCTTCTTGGCACTCAGTATAAAGCCTTCTGTGTCTATGTATCTATAAAGGGCTGCATTCATTCTATAGTGGCTCATCCAATTATTTACTGGATATATTTCCCTTTTACCAATTGTAAAATTATAAATTTTGAACTATCTGGGGGTGAATGTTCCCTTCCTATGAGGAGCCAAGTGTTCCCTGTCTATCAAAATCAATTGTCTAATAAATTCTATTGCTGCAATCCCAGGTGGTACGTGGAATGGTAGAACATGGGGTGGGTTAGTACAACCATACACCTTGATGAATGTGAAATTCTTCTCATAGTAGAAATCTCCCCAATTGTGGTCCCCTGGCCACTTATCAACATATTGGCATGACCTTAGTAGTTGTAGTATCTTCACTAGTAGCCTTGTCTTGTCTACACATAGACATTTAAGTATTGGATATACTATCCAATTTTCAAAAGCACAAAATTCCTGTTCCCTTGAGGTGTAGTTCCACACTCTCAACCAAAATTGAATGGGGTTGGCCTGATTCTGATGAAACCTTTGAGGCCTCAAATACTGGCAACTCATGATAGGAAAGTTGTAGTAAAAAGTCAAATGCATTAATATGGAATAATGCATGAATTTAGGGTTGTTTTCCTTGTTCTGGATATCAATAAATCCCTAATGCATTTTATCAATTATATATTGAATATAATAATAATTGGTACTGGTATGAGGGCTATACATATCTAGGACCATCATAAGGATGTATGAGGTTATTCTCTCGGGTCCTCCATCCTTTCCCAACGCTCTGCATAATGGATATGAAATGTACTTCATATAGAATTTTAGGTCCTTGTAGTAGTAGGGTGCAGTCCCTAGGATAGGTGTAATGTAATTCTTCATTCTTCTTGGTACATGATACTCTTGGATCAATTTGGATGCAATGCCAGACTCTCTTGTATACCTATTCTCTAAACTCTTCAAATATATCTTTGTGGCCATTGGATGATATACATTGAATGCTTTCATGAACGAGTTCTTATCTAGGGTTATTAGGGTTTTCCGATCATCCTTTTTATGGTCTTTGTTAGGGAACCATACCTACTACCCATTTCTAAAATGAAATCAGCATCTATAAAAATTTTAGGGACTATTAATTTAGCGAGTCCACAGGTCGATGGGTTTAAAATTGGCACAACTTCATCACTATTATTATAAAAGTAATTGAAAAGGGAATAACGAGAAGAGCCTGGAGTTTTAGCATCTCTAATGTAATGCAAATAATCTATGAGAGTATCAGAATTTACCTCTCTATTTTGACTTGATCCAGGCAATAGAGAGATGAACTCTTTAGAATAATTATGCTTCCCTTTCATGTCATCATTAACATCACCACTTCTTCCACTGGTAGAAGCAATTCTCATTGCCTGGCTCATCTTGTCTACTTGTTCTGTTCCAATTTATCTCACTGATATTGAGACAAATATATCTCCAGATCACACACTTTCAACTGTGAATCACTCAATTTTTTTTGGAGCACTAATAACCACTTGAATTCCCTAAATTCTAGACTGAAAATTGGATTGTTTCTCTCTGCAAATCTGAGAAACTCTATTTTCTACACACACTGATAACTTAGCAAATTCTCACTCTGAAAAAAATAAACTCTTGGTAAGAAGCAATGATTAACAATAATCCCTATTTATTCTTGAATTATCAATGCATAATTCACATAATTGAGATTCCATCACCTCTGGCTTCAATTCCTCATGCTGCAAAATCAATTTTTGTTCTAGCCATAGCCTCTGAAAGTGATAGAAAATCAAATATGAATGACTTCTTTTTGATAAAAAACTATTTTATATTAAAATAGGATCCAAACTCAATCTAATTGTCTATTTATCATACAACTCAGCTACCCTTTAACACACTTGTCATAAATCTCTGAATTTCTATTGGCTGGTAACTATACATCCTGGCACCAAAGAAAAGTCTTTACTTTAACTCTAGTTCTGCTTCTAGCGACCTCGTGACTGTGTAATCTATTTGTCACTGAATGTTTCCCTTAATTATAGTTTCATACCGAGACTTAGTGACTACCACATGATCAATCTCCTAATCAATGGTTATCTCCTTGTCGCTAGATGAATTAAATTAACCCATATTCTTTCAGAGATGCCACGACTGAAGCTTTTAATAACTAATCTATAATCTTGGTTTACTTCGGAGACTTGGAAACTGTGTATCTCTTTGTTTCTAAGAAAATATTTTGACTCATAGTTTATTTAGAGATAACATGACTAATACCTTTATCTCTTAATTGCTGAATAATTTTACCTTTATTATTTTCATCTGGAGATAACCCGACTACCATTGATCTCCTTTCATCTGCATTTAACAGTCTGCGCTGAGTCTCCAGATCCTCATAGAAAACCCTAATTTTTCATGAGTCTTCGCTACTACTATCTCCAAGTCACCAGATGTACTCTTCATTTTAAGATTTTACTAGAGACTACGCTACTGATAAACACGTGTCTCAGCTTATCCTTTTGTCTCCTAATCGTTGGATCACTTTTGAATTTTCAAAATTTTACAACGACCTCGTGACTGCCGTTGGATCTTCCTTTATCCAATGGTTGTTTCCAAGTCTCCTGACTTTCAACTTAACACATGATTTCTTTCATGACTAGGAGACAACACTAATACTGAAACTGGCCTCTAAATCGGGTTTGTTTAGGAGACTTTGCAACTGTGGAAACTCAGTGTCACTAGATAATTTTCAAAATGCAGAGCTTATCACGAGACATACCAACCACCGTTGGATCTGACTTAAGATGGACTGTGGTCACTAAATCACCATATCCGCTGAGGTATATTCTTTTCATCAGGAGATAATGCGACAAAGGATTTTTGCTAAGTTTCTAAACATGATAGAATATTCTCTTGGCTTTACGAGACTAAGCGACTAACTTTGAAAGCACATGATTTATTTTTAGAACATAAATTACGAAAAAGTAACTTGCAAATAGAAACTTGACTGAGACATTAGGGATTTTTTTTATTTTCAAACATAAGCAAACCTAGGACTTAGGGTTTTTGACACATTTTAACTAAGTTTATGGCTAAAAACATCATTTCAAAGATATTTAAACAATTTTCAAACATGATTTTCAACTCACGAGCACAAAAATGACTAGGGACTTCAAAATTTTATTGGGCAGACTACAAATTGGAAATACAACCAACATATCCCATAGGACCCTTCCCAGGTCTCTCATTCGAACACTGGTGATCATTCCCTACTATAAGAATGTAGAAATTGTAGACCTTATGGAAAGACATGTTGTCAATTAGTGTCAAAACACTTAGTCATTCAGTATTGCCCGAGTGGTCAAAATGACCCGAGTGATCAGTATTACCCAAATCATTTAGCATCACACGAGTGATCAGCATATTGCTTGAGCATTAGTTTGTCACCCGAGCAGACTTTTGGACCCGAGTGACAGTATAAGGCTGACTTGGCATATATTGTTTTGTCTAATGGAAGCCAACCTATGAAGTTATTTTTTTTTGGATTATATATATATATATATATATATATATATAGGACATTTTGTTTATCCAAAAAATCATGAGAAGAGTATTTATTAGAAGTATACATGTGAATATGATATGGTATATTGATTATAAGATTGCAGAAGTATAAAGCACAACAAAGACTCATCTATCACAGTCAGGTGATCAATTATATTCAAAAGATCTCATTCAGCAAATTAGAGTTTCCAAAGCAGATCATATACTAATTTATTCTAATAGGTGGATCAGAAAAATACTTTAACAAGATGGACCTAACAGTCCTTTGTAAATCTCTTAACAGAGTTGAATTACTTTTTGTATTGTATCAAATCCTTTAACAAGGTGGACTTAACAGTACTTATTTCTCTTAACAGGGTAGGTCATCAGAAGTGGTCAATGTAAGGTCTAACAAGATAAATTTATACTGTAGTACTAAATATTATCGGTACCATCCCCACCCCAGCTTTAATTTCTATTTGGAAGGTTTCTGGGTAACCAATTACTATGTTATGTGTTGTGTATGATTCTTTCATTTCAGTTCTATGCATATAATTCAGATCAGATAATATAATTGTGAATAAAGAAGATTGATTTTTATTGGTTCCTGATTCACTCCCCCCCTCTCAGTCACCTTGCATGTAATATATTTCCAATAATTGGCATCAGGAGCTAAAGGTTCTCTAACAAAATTTTAATATATTAAGGAAAGATCAGAAGCAATGGAAGTATAGAGACTAGAGAAAGCCATTGAGAATAAAAAAGGTAGATCTACAAATAACCATGGATTAGATCAATAAACTCATGGATAAACTCTCTCTTTCCCTGAAGAAAATAAAATATTTAGTAGCACAAATGAATGACAAGAATTACATAGAAGAAAGAATTGAAGATTTTTGCAAAGACAAAAGTTTTGAAGAAGCTGATTTTGGAATAGTCCCAAAGGATAACTGAGAGGGGGGGTGAATTAGTTATCAGCTGGTTTAATTATTTTCTTTACTTAATTATAGAACAACATTAATCATTAACACATTCAGATAACACAATATAGTACACAATAATTTTGGTTATGGGGAAACCAAATAGGTAAAAACACTGGTGGGAATTAGCACCCACAAAGAACCGTACTTGAGTATAATTATCCCTATTAGAAGATCTTGCAACCCTATTAGGAGCTATTCTTTACAATGCAATAATTACAGTGACCTGGTTAAGGGTCTAACCCTCTTAGGAGTCTTTTACAAATAACCCTGTTAGGGGTGAGGACTCACTATCCAAAATCTCACTGCTAAAATGATGAAGGCTGCAACATTTAATAAAATAGATATGCACTATATTTGATAAATGAACTATTTGAGTAGACCTTCTATCTTGATCAGTTCCAGTGTATTGTATGTTTTCACTTCTTCACACAGATCTTTTCTTGATGAATGAAATGTCTTTACTGTCCCAAAACAATGGACATTCTATTCTGTACCTTTTCTGTCTCTTTTCTTATCATTCACACTTATCATTCAACAAATGAAATACTATAAGTATATTCTCCAAAATATGTGATCTTATTCAGCTTTAGGAGTCCCTTCAATACTTCTTTAGTCAGCCAAATCAAGCATGCAACCTGATTAGAACCATGCAACTAAAATTGAATAGATGCGACGCTTCACATAGTCGGCTCTACCAAATTGACTCAATCATCCCGCTTTTGTTAGAACATGCTTAGCGCATTTAAATAATTATTGTTGACTCATAACTAAACATTAATATAAACATGCATATCTGGAAGATAGGCACAACTCAAGAAACAATGTAATTACGTTGGCTCTTCACAAATGATCTTCAAAAACTATAACAACCAAAATTTATTAACATAACCCCACTGAAACTTCATATCTGACTGTGTGAATGCACATAGCAACTAGAACATTTCTATACCATGGAAATAAACATGCAAGGCTCCAAAAAATCTGTACTAATAATTTCATATAGAACACTGCTATATATATATAATGTCATCAATGACAAACATACAATCAACAATTTGTACAGAAGAAAATCTCCAACAATCTCCCCCTGTGACATTGATGGAAACATATGATTAGAAACACCATCAATCCAAAAGTGATTTCTTTCTTTTTACAATCCTCTCAATATCTTCATCAAGGATTCCTCTTCACTGTTGTTGCTCTTCTGACTGTGTTTTTATTTTCATGACTATATACTCCCCCAGAGTATATGTTCCCGCTTACTAATACTCCCCTTTGACATCAATGACAAAGGGTGCCAAAAACCATGAAGCACATGTACTACTCCAGAAGTAAAGTAGTCAACCATTCATCAATCACCAAGGACTGATGTTCTTTGCTATAAATTCTAATCAGACCTAGGAAAGGGAATTACTCCCAGCTTCTCCCTGAGATACTCAAAAGTATCTTTTGATAAAGGCTTTGTAAAAATATATGCTAACTGTTCTTTAGTGCTCACATAATCCAACTTTACTTCTCTGTCTTCAAATTTTTCTCTTAGAAAGTGATATTTGATCTCAATGTGTTTTGTCTTTGCATGCATCACAGGGTTCTTTGACATATTAATAGTACTAGTGTTATCACAGTGAATAAAAATAAGATAACCACTCTGAATACCAAAGTCTTTAATCATCTGTTTGATCCAAACCATTGTTGAACAATTTAGTGCTGCTATAACATACTCATCTTCTACAGTTGATTAAGAGATATAGTTTTGCTTCTTGCTTGTCCAAGTGACCAACCTATCTCTAAGAAATATTTCTCCTCCTAAGCTACTCTTCCTATCATCAAAACAACCTTCCCAATCTGCATCTGTATACACATGAAGTTGTATATTTTATGAGTTAGGATACCATAAACCATAGTCTATAGTTCCCTTTAAGTATCTGAATATTCTTTTTATTTCCATTAGGTGATTTTGTTTGGTTTCATCTGCAAATCTTCCAATAATGCCAACTGGATTGGAAATATCTGGTCTAGATTGAGTAAGATATATGATTTTCCCAATCATAGACTTGTATATTGTCTTGTCAACTGCTGTGGAATCATCATCTTTAGAAAGCTTGCTTCCTGTTATCATGGGGGTGCTTACTAGTTTGTAATCTTCCATTTTGAAACTCTTCAATATATCCTTCACATACCTAGACTGATTTATAAATATGCTTTTGTCTATTTGTTTTACATTCAATCACAAAAAAGTATTTGATAGGTCCAATCATGCTCATTTCAAAATCACTTTTCATCTCTTTGGAAAATTCTGCACTGAGATTGTCATTACCTCCAAAGATAATGTCATCAACAAAAAAAGCAACAAGTAGTAATCCTTCATCTGTCTCTGTTATGAATAAGTTGCAATCTTCTGCTCCTTTTCTGAATCCTATCTTTGTTAAGTAACCATCAAGTCTCTCATACCATGCTCTCGGGACCTGTTTAAGTCCATAAAGTGCTTTCTTTAGTCTGCATACCATTTTTAGTTTTTTTGATAGATTAAATATTTCAAGCTGTTCTATGTAAACCTCTTCCTTCAAGTCACCATTGAGAAAAGCTGACTTAAAATCCATTTGATATGCTTTAAAGTTATTGAATGTTGCATAGGCTAGAAACAACTTGATAGCTTCCAGTCTACTCACAGGGGAAAATGTATCAGTTTAGTCTATTGCTTCTCTTTTTACATATCCTTTACATACTAGTCTTGCTTTGTTTCTTACCATTGTACCTGCTTCATTCATCTTATTCCTAAATATCCAATTTGTTCCAATCACATTCTTGTCACGAGGTCTAGGGACTAGTTCTGATGTATCATTCTTGATTATCTAATACAATTCTTCTTGCATAGCACTTTACCAATCTGAATCATTGCACGCAACACTTAAGGGTTCAATTTGATAAAGTAAGAATACCTTTTCATCAATGGTTGAACCTTTTGCTCTGGATCTTGTCAAGTCTTTAGCGCTCTAATCTGCAATGATGTCTTCCTTAGAGTGGTATTTAGATGTGTAATTTGATTTTTTAGGAGTGACACTCTCATCTATAATATGTGATTCTTCTTGACTTGGTTCAGGATTGTTGCATGAAACATCAATACAGTCAAACATTTATTCAATAATCGTGTCCTTACTGATAGGTCTAGGTTCATCTTCAATCATGGGAGCACATTTGCAGTATCTTTCTTGAATCATAAACTTCTCATCAATCTTTACATGAGTAATTTCAATGATCTTCTTCAATCTTAGATTAAAACATCTATAGGCTTTTCTTTTAGTAGAGTAACCAAGAAAAATACCTTCATCACTTCTAGCATCAAAATTGCCAATACTGTCATCTCTGTTGATGTAGCACTTTCTTCCAAAGATTCTAAAGTATTTTACAGTAGGTACATTACCAAACCAAAGTTCATAAGGTGTCTTGTCTGTGCCTGGCCTTAACTGGATTCTCTTGATAGTATAGACTGATGTATTGACCACATCTCTCCAATAGGTACGGGAAACCTTTCCTTAAATCATGATAGTGAAAAATGTGTCAAGTATTATCCTATTCCTTCTTTGTGCAATCTTATTCTGCTGAGGGGTTTGTTGGGCCTGAAAAATGCAGTAAGGGTTTTTAAAGTACCATGTTAAAATTTTGCAATCTGAAGCCCTATGATCGCTTTTTGTGCCTATTTGCCCAAATAAGTTTTAATTTCTACCATGCATGTCAATTACTGATCACCTTTGTTTTGACATTTGAAGACATACCAGGTCGTTAATTTTGATTTTTAAGTTGTTTCGTGATGTCTTGTTTTGAGCACTTGTCCAAATCTGCATTTCTGCCTAAGTGTCAATTTGCTATAATGGGCCCAATTTGCATTTGAATAATTTGTGTCTAATTGAGATTCATGGGTCACCATTTTGGGAATGTTGAGCATGTATATTAGAGAGCCTATATTTCAAATCCCAAGTTATTTTGAGTCTTTTTGATAGGTTTTCTGATCCCTCAAAGTTGGTCTTCCAGAGATATCTTGTTTCTTTGTTCTGCCCATAATTCTGAGTAGCCCTATTTGTCTGATTGTACCTTTTGACCTTATGAACTAATTGAAACAATTCCTCTTGTAATCCATTATAGAGGTCAAATAATTTTTGAGTCTCCGTCTTCAAGTTACGACAGTTCTATTTGGTCAGTTTGCTAAGCCCATTCCATTTGCATTTTCTATCAGTGTGCCGAACTATCAAATACAGATTTCTGAATGACCTACTTTAAGGTCTTACAATTTTACACCTGGTTGACTGGAATGGAAAATTGAATGCTCCCTTGTATTGTAGGCATGGAAATGTGCTACCATGAATATTTTTAGGCCATGATGAATCTATTTTCCCAGTTTGCCAATCTGATTTTGTTTGCAGTTTCTAACAATTTAATGCAGATCAGTTGCACAGTTTAGTTAGAGGCCCTATTTGTGAGGTTATATCTTGAATACCGTGACTGTTCATATCAATTAAATGGTACCCCTTTATTTTAGACCAAATTTACTTCAATTTTTCAAGGTTTCAGGTCCTGAGGGTTTTGTTTGCACACTTTTCAAGATTCTTTTCATTTGCATAAATTGGTATTCCTCATGTTGTCATTTTCTATAATTCCAAGTGGCTATCTTCAAGGATCTCCCAAATGTGACTGGTTGATCATCATGATTCGAATTTCTAGATTCACACTCTCCATATAGCATACTTCCAATATCCAAAAGCTAAGGTTCTCAGGAGGTCATTTGACTTGTTTACAAAGTCGAAACCAAATGCATTTCACTATTTTTGACAGGGTAATTTGTAGAATTATTATGAATAGGCAACTTGGGCGATTAAAATATTTTCACCTGTTTGGTTTCATCAGTTGTCACTTTTTAGTATGGAAGAATGCCAACCATAGAATGTGTGTGCCCAATGCCATGTTCCGGTTACTTGATTTTGTCAGTTTTTAAGGCCAGTTCCAGAGGCCAGTTGTTGTTATGTAATCAGTCTGCAGAGGTATGGAAGATTGATTTGTTGTGGTTTCCAATCAAATGTTTTATGATCCATTTGCACTGAAATTTATGTTGGGTGTTTGAAGATGAGAAATACATTTCAAGAAGGACAATTCCCAAACTGTGAGCTCAGGGACGTAACTTCTATCTGTGGGAATTAAATTCTCAACTTATATAGTTTTGAATTATGTTGTTATCTTAAATCATTTTATGATTTAGATAGTAGTTCTTATGGATGGTAATGAAAATTATGGAAACGTGGATCTTAGAACATGCTTCAAAGAATGCGGTCTTTCTTGGAGGAAGTGACAAGTCATGTTAACTATTAACAGCTAAATTAATACCAGAATGTGATTGCAAAGAAGCCATATTTTGAAACCACAAATTAACACACTAACTATCTTATTAACCAAGCAAAAGGAAGGATTGGCGACAACAAGGGTGTTTATACATTCTCAAAAGGGAAAGAGTTCATCATTTGTTTATCAAATGAGATAGCATGACATACAAAAATAAGATGGCTTCATAGTTTATTGGAGAAACCCTGCGTTTTGATTTGAAGATAAAGAGGATATGCTACATTTGAAGGAAGAGGCTGCGTATGGATTAAGAGCTCTAGGTGACCCCTACATGGTGCAAATTTCCTTCTCTAGACCTCAGAACTCTGTGATCTCTTCCACACTTATCTGCTATCTATTTGTTTATTTCTATATGATCTTTGTGAGCTTCACAATGCAAATTTTTCATCAATGCAATCTGCACCATGAGGCCTGAGAACCAAGTGAACAAAGAGTCAACATAGCTCGACACATCAAAATCCAATCGATAAACACACAAATTGCCATGTCATCACACAGTCAGACTATACAGACAACTAATTCAATGCCACAACATCACTCATATGATTATGCAGGAGGGAATCAATTTCAAAATCAAATACCAAGATTGCGCAATAAACATGGAGGAGTTATACATGCCATAGACCCCATGCGTAATGATAAGAGGAGAGAGCCAGGGCAATGGCCCGCACAGTTGCAAGACAGAGCAAATCCATCGTAGCAGAGTTAAGTATGAAGTTTGAAAGCATTAAAATTTATAATTTCAAATGAAAAGAATATAGGAGAATGCCCACGCCAATGAAAGAGAGGCTGCAGCCACATGGCAAGAGACTCCAATGTCTGCAGCCACATGGCAAGAGACAACTAGTGTGGTATTTGGAGTTGTCAATGCCTACGTTGGATTTCAAAACATAAGACCATGCACTAATTTGGTGGATAGCTCCTGTGCATAGCAGCATGCTAGAGGAGATAGAACAATTTAAAATCCTGAATAATGACAAGGGAGAAGTCCTGCGCATTGGGGAAAATAAACAATGGTCTGCACTAGCAACACTGTTGCGCATGAAATAGAAGACAAAAACCAAAACAATGTGCAAGGATGTTTGATTTCAGTCAAAAGACTTTCAAAGTAAATGAAATTGGCAGCTGTAAAACTCATTACCTACGCTGGAATTTGATTGAGATTCCAAGTGATGAAGAGGATGCGTAGCATTAACAAACAACTGTGCAACATGTAAAGGAGAATGTTGTGCTAAGAATCTTCAAAACATCCAAAGAATGAGACTTGTGCAGGGGGTGAGAGACCATTTTATTTTGAATATAACTTGCAAATGACAGTGCTCATGCCAGTATTGGAGGAGTAGTTTGCTGCCCGCGCAAGGAATGAAGGAGGTGTCTATGCTGGTTTTAGAGGAGAGGCCAGCACTTATTTTTTATTAAAAGACAAAGCAAATATGGAAGCCGCACAGGCTTAAGAAGGTGCTCATCTTGTGAGTAAACTTGTAAAAGCCTTGTCCCACATGCATAGGCAGGAAACATTTGAGTTGTTTTTAATGTAAAACACATTGTATACAATATGAAGTAAAGAGGCAAGAGGCCACTAGGAGACCACATGCTGGACAACTTGGTGTGTGGCGGGCCCCATATTTTGGGAAAAAATACATGGAAAACTTTAAAAACTTCAAAACCATTAATCCCACATTCGCTAGGAAGGCGATTTTCAATATGTTTAAATGATGCAAGACATAATAAGAGATATGAAGATGAAGTTGGAGGCTATACACATGTAGGTGGCAGGTGCATTGGGAAGCATGTCCGAGGATGAAAACCCCAATTTTGGTGAGACCCACAAGGTTGACATGGCAGATGAGATGGCTTAAGAGGTTGCAGGTTTGGGTGTGGATCTCGAAGCAAGCAAGATCAATGGATGGATTAATGGCTTAATGAGAAAGTTGCAAGGAGGATACCATTAAGCCATTAAGCCATTGGTCCACATGGCATCTCAGACAAGTGGCACTCAGTGGGCCGGCGAGTGAATAAGAGGATGCCACATGGCGTAGAGTAGGTGCCAAGTGGCGCAAGTCTAGTGCAGTTCAGATGCACCAATCATAGATTGACATGTGGCATCAAGTGGACTTGCGGACCAATCATAGGGTTCCACTTGGCGCAATCTGGTAAAGTGTGCAGATTTAAATGATTTTTTTAATTTTAATTTATTTCATTAAAGGGGTTAAAAGGTGTGCAAGTTCAAAAAAATCCAATGGTTGACTTAATGGCTTAAAGGGAAGATGCTCACTATCTAACCATTAAGCCTTTAAGCCTGAGTGAAAAGTGTCGTGAGCTGGTTAAAAGGGATTAAATTGAAATATTTAAATAAATTCATCGCAAAAGTGAGGAATTAAAGAACTTGCAAGTTTAAAAGGATCCAAGGGTTGACTTAATGTCTTAAAGGGAAGATGCTCAACATCTAACCACTAAGCCGTTAAGCCTGAGTGACAAGTGGCAAGATGAGACGAAATCTGGGCAAAAGGAAATGTTAAAGTTAAATTTCATCTCATTTCAATAGTCCAACTATTAAAAAGTAAATAAATTCAAATGCAAATATTTCAAACTGTTGAGAAATTATGCACAAGAAGGCAAAGTTTAATTGATGTTTTAGAGGGAAAATTTTATCCAAAATATAGAGTATCATATATCACTGGAAAGGTCTCAGAATGAAGATTATAATTTTGCATATTATTTGAGGGCATATCAAATCAGATTCTTGCAGTTGTAGTTTGAGCAGTTGCAGATATTTTGAGGAGCAGACAGGTGTCGGTGAAGGAGATGGGTTTTCAATCTCTCTTGTATCTGGATTTTCTTCTGATTGTAAGAGGATGGTGAAATTAATGCTGTAAGGAAGCTTTATGATTCTAGGGTCATATTTTCTAAATTTTTTGTCATTCTGGATGTATTGAAGCATAAATATCTTAATAAAACACAGTGCACTTCTTGTTCTATATTATTGTTGTCTCTTTATATTTTGTTGATGCTCTTTTATGTTTAGTTTTTAAGGCATTCTGAATATGCTAATTAAAAGGTAACTATGCAATTACTTATGAGTTTCCTTCAAGGAAGGAGTTAGTCTTATTAGTGATTTCAGAGGGATAAGTATTTGTATGAGGATTTGATACAGTAGTATGGGAATGATAAGATAGTTTGTAAGGCATTCTGTTTGAGATGCATATAGATTGTAAGGCATTCTATTTGTTTTTCCATTAAGTAATTTATGTTGATGTACATTTGTATGACTCTGTTGCCCACTAGATAAGGCACTAGTCTTTGCTAGTTTTGTAGTCCTTACCATCAATCATTTTCCATTTTCTATTTATGAACATGAATGTTCAGAATCTGTATTAAATAGTACATACATTGTTGGTGATTCATTGAAGAATTGAATCTAATAGGTTAGCCTGCCTGAGTTTTAAAATCGAAGAGAAGAAGGATGAATATCCTTGTCACATTTACCATTTTTTTGCAATAATTGTTTACTTTTGTTAATATCATGGATTGGATTTCTAAGCTCTGCATCGGTTGCAGAAAAAGACATTAGTAGATTATTGCAAGAACCCCTAATCCATAGTAATATTTCAATGTGAAGCAGTGAGTCTGAAGAGGTACACCTGCCCGAGTCTGTGGAGTTCAAAGTAGGAGGATAAAATCCTCATTAATTAGTGTTTTTACTTGCTGGAATCAGAAGTTGGGAGTCATAGGGTCAAGCATTGATGCTTATATAGATTCTACAAGAAAAATACCTAACAAAATGGTGACTCTGCTGGGGATAGAGATTACAAAAGCCCTATCATAATATCTCTGGTTTTAAAAGTTGAATATCAGAATATCTCTGGTTTTAAAATTTGAATATCAGAATACCTCAGATTGTGTTTGCCCATCCGAGTCACCCTAACAAAATGGTGACTCTACTGGGGAATGGAATAAAGAACAAGTTTAAGATGGTTGTTTCCGTGCTTTGGTGAATCATCCCAGAGTCTGGTTGTTTGTGTAGAGTCATATTCAAAAAATTGTTATAAAATTCTCACTAAGTGTGAGTGGCAACTCTGAGTTTTCTATTTGACCAGTGCATGCTTAGAAAGAAAACATGAAGAATTTGCAATTTTGATAGACAATATTTGAAGATCCTGATGAATTTTTGTGTTGGCTGGAAAGAAATACAAGAATAAGTAAAACATTTTCCTCTGTAAGGAGGTGGCGACTCTGCGAGAAAAGAACCTGATGGAGCTTTGAAAGATGCTCTAGATCTTCTTTATTTCTAGTCAAAAGAAAAAGGAGCAGCCGCTGCAATTTTGGTCCAGGTAATCTTCATATTCTTGTGAGAAGAATATACAAATGGTTTCCCTATAAAGTGATATCAGCACTAGTCAAGAGGGAAAAATACTGGAATGGTGTTTGCATGCAATGTTGATGCTAGGTTCAGCTTTCATTGTTTTACTGTAGTATGAAAATTGTCTGAGAAGTTTGATCAAGCTCTGTATGGTCAAATTGAAATGATTATGAAGGCATGTGGAAATTTACTTTGACTATTTCCAGCCTTGTGTATGTTCAAGTGTAACCATGTCTAGTAAGATGTTATAGCAGTGTAATAGACAGAGTTTCAACATTAAGTTGTATCCAGCTCTAAATTTTGAAGGCATTTGTGGTTACCCAAATTCTTTTCCATCTGAAATCAAAGAAAAACTACAAAGATTCAGTGGTGGGAAAGAGGAAAATGCTGAAAAGCATTGTAGAAAATTCATGGACTTGATGGAGGATTTTGATATTGAATATGAGGATAGCATTATGAGGTTGTTTGTCCAATCTTTGGCAGAGGATGCAAGGTGTTGGTTCTCTTTCTTTCCAAAATGTTCTATATCTTCATGGGAAGAGTTAAGATCATCTTTTATGGAGAAGTTTGGTGAAAAGGTTAATCTAGTTGCACTGATAAAGACTTTCATGGAAATAAAAATAAAGAATGTTGAGTTGGTTCCTCCTTTCAATTTCAGATTTGCAAAAGTATTGGGTCAGATCCCAATGGAGTTAATACCAAATGATGCTCTATGTTTGGTTGTTTATCTAGGGGAAATTGATAAAAAGATGAGCTATTTGCTAAGGGATAAAAATCCTAAGACCCTACATCATGTTTTTATGACAGAACTAGATATTGAGAATAATATAAAATATCGAATCATCCAAAGGGGTTTTCCATCAACTAACAACTATTGTCTATGTGTGTCAAATTTTGCACCTGTTACCTGCGACACAACACTTCAATAAGTCATTCTGTTAGTGAGAAACAAGGGTTAATGAGCATATAAAACCCTAAAATTGACCTATTGCTTTCCAACTAGGATGAGTGTAGAAAATAACATAACAAAACTCAAATTATGCTAATACCAGTGACATAAACAACCTAGCATGAAAGATTCAAGTTTAAAACAACTACTTAATCATTAACATGCATATTAGTTCTAAAAGTGAGCATTATAACCATGCAAGAAAGTAACTATGGAGTGTGCATGAAGCTATGAAGGAATGGGTAGCATAAAAATGCTTTGAGATTCCTTCAAAATCTTAGCATAACAACACTACTATTCAATAATTCAGGCTTATTGTGAGCTCCAAATCTCTTCAATTTATAGAAGAGTGGGAGAGAGAGAGGGGAGACAAGGTTCATTAATGGAGCTCCTAAGGTCATTAATGAAGTGTAAGAGCCGATGAGATCAGTCACGCACTTGATCGAACTAAACTGATAGTATTGATTTTGAACTTGATTGTCGTCCAAAGATCAATAAAAGATCTTAAAGATACCAATTCTGAACTTGGTTGTCGTCAAAAATTGATAATACTATTTTCGAACTTGGTTGTCATCCAAAAGCCAGTATGAAGCTGCCAGGAGCTTAATAAGAATCTTTTAAAATGAGGAAATGTAATGCCCACCCTAGTATCTTCCTATGACATGACTTTTGCTTTGACACTTTGGATTTTATGATGGACTATGATTATTTAGTTAACATTTTATGAGCCATTTGAGCATATATATTTGGTTACTGCAGTTTATTTGGAAATATTAAAATAGCATTTAATGATGAATGGTTAGAAATGAACTATCATTAAAATATTTTACATTGATTTGTGTTATGATGTTTATATTAAAATCTAACCCTACTGACCCTATTATGATTTTACATTTACTGGTTGATGTGAGTGTAGGATGAGGAGGGGCAGTCGTAGTAACTCTTACGAGAGATCCACACGATGTTGCACTCTCCCTCCTTGTTTTCTACTGTCTATTTTTATATATATTTGTATATGCATATCAGTTGGTGATGCAGGATGCAGCTACCAGGCATCATCTCCACCTGGCTACACAGGTCTGAGTGTGCCTTCAAAATCCTCAAACTGTTGATGTGTGGAGATTTAACCAAGATACTCTCTAGGGTACCCTTGGACTTAGAATTATGTTTAGGGAGTTATCCTTGTTGGGGTAGTAGAATGCAGTTTATATTATAGACTTGATTTGAAGTTGGTCTGAATTGATGTTACGAGTTAGAATTAATCTGTTCTATAGGTACAGTAAATAATTATGTTATAATTGTTTGTATTTTATATAGGTATGTGTATATGTGGGTGCACACGCATATATCCATGCTTATATAAATAATAATAATTA
>MU227946.1:321091-336644 GCA_018584345.1 Thuja plicata | reverse complement strand
GAACTATTCCATACGATCCAATATCTTTCTTAAGTCATCAATGTGAGTACCTCTTTCTTTGGATTTAGCCAATGTGTCATCCACGTAGTCCTCCATGTTCTTGTGCATCATGTCATGGAATATAGTTTTCATGGCTCTTTGATATGTTGCACCGACATTATTTAACCCAAATGGCATGATGTTCCAAAAAAAGGTGCCCCATGTGCATGTAAACACAGTTTTCTCTTGATCCTCATGGGAAATTTTGATTTGATTATAGCTCAAGAATCCATCCATTAAAGAATACATCTGGTAGCCTACTGTGAGGTCTATGATCATGTCAATGTTAGGTAGAGGGAAGTAATCTTTTGGACATGCTTTTTTTAAGTCTCTAAAGTCCATACAGATCCTGATAGATTTATTGATTTTAGATATAGGGACCACATTGGAGATCAATCCTGCATAGGAAAGAATCTGATAAATCTGGCTTTCAACAAATTCTCTAGCTCTACTTTTACTAATAATCCAACATGAGGATGCTTCTTTCTAAGTTTTTTTTTCACGTGCTTGATCCCATGAGCTATAGACAAGTGGTGCATGATTAGATTAGGATCTAGCCTTGGCATATCGGTATAAGACCATGCAAAGTTGATTTTATTTTCTCTCAGGAACTTTGTAAACTATGCCTTCTCTTCTTCTGATAAAGATTGTGCAAGGTGGACTACTTGAGGATTTTCAACGGTGCCCAAATTTACTGGCTATGTTGGTTCATTCAATACTGAACACCTTTCTAAAAGTGTTCAAGGAGGATATCAAGAGTCGCATCCTTTGGTGCCTCTGAGAGGTTTTCACCATCAGATGCATCTTTTCTCTTTACTATTTTGGGATCTGATACTACCACAAAGTGGTTTTCACCATCAGTCCTCTTTTTCTTTTTATTTTTTATTTTTTGACTTAGAAACCTGATATCCTCCTATGACATGTTCTCGCTCCTTACATAGGTGGAAGAAGGGTAAGGTTCACAAGCATTGAGATAGCAAGCTAAGGTATAGTCACTGGGAAAGTCAAGGATAGGAGCAGGATCTATTTTAGTCCAATCAATCAGTTCTGGAAGTACCAAAGACAAGGAATCAGACTTTGGGAAGGACAACATCGTGTTAGCATCAAGACCATTAATCGATAGGACATGTTTTGTTAAGTTGAATTCTTCAATGTTTAGATCAATAATAGTGAGATCATCATTAAAAGGGTCATTTTTGGTTATATGTAGACCAAACTCTAGTGACTCATTAGTAGAAATCTCATCATCTCTCCGTAAAAGGAGGCTTCTTGCTTGTAGCCTCTGAAATTCTTCTAGACTTATGTAATCACTAGTTTCTTCATCAATGATTGGGCGAAGGAACTCTTCTTCTGCTTCAGGATTATAAGTGTCATTGGGAGTAGTATTGGGTTGTTTACGAGGAGCTGAGGGTGCCGCAAACATGTGAATTTTATCTATTCCAATATCTTTAGTGGCAACAAATATCTCATCATCAGATCTGTTTAAGTATTCAGCAATGGTTATTTGATGTACCCGGTTAGCCACCTATGGATCAAAGTGTGGTAGATCAAGGATATGGGAAACTGTGACCAATTTCCCCTAGTTAGGATGTAAATCTTGTTGTCAGGGTGTGTCTTGAGTAACTATTGCTATCAATGATATCTCTGGACTAGCTGCTGTTGTGTCTCCTACCTCTTGAATGGGAGGTTGTGCTAACAAAGGGGTGTGAAGATCTTTTGGTACCTCAAAGCTGGGTACATAGTGTTCTCCTTGGTATTTGGGATCCTCTGTGCCAATATGTAATAATATTTCATAGGACCACTGCTCTAGTTCATCTATTTCATCACTCCCTTTATCTGAGTTTGGACTACCTTTTGAAGCGGGTTTATCAGTTTTAGTATTAAAACCTAGTCCTATTTTGTCTCGATTATTCTGGAACTCCATGGGTATAGGTGCAATAAGCCCTCGTCCTATGTCATTTAGAGGTCCTTTTCCCTTGTATCCTATCTGTTTGAGGAAATCATATCCCTTTCCATACTATTCTGGGGATATCTCTACATGCTTGACCTCAGCTTCCACTGGTTCTCCTTTGTAAAGCCAGTCCAAGACTACCTGTTCTTTTGTGTTATCTAAAGAAGATGTGGATGCTTTTATCATGCCAGTTTCTTCATGTACTTCTAGCTCCTTGAATGTTGTAGGTGTGAATATCAAGGAAGGTTTTCCATATGACCTTGGTGACACTAGAAGTTCTATCAGTGATGGAGTCATGTCCAGCTTGTACTCTCCCATACCTGTTTCTTCAAGTTTTAAGGTTTTTCCAAAACTCTTCATAACCATGTCCTTGGTAGTTTCAGGAGCAATCGCATCCATAGCCTCTTTGTTATGCGAGATCATACTACCAGCTTTGATATTGTTACAAGTGTAGTTAGTATTTGCAGGAATCGTCACTTCCACCCCATTATGTGGGAAATTTATACACTTGTGGTAGGTGGATGGCACAACTTGCATTTTGTGAATCCATGGTCTCCCCAATAGGATGTTATAGGCCAAAGGTAGATCTAGAAATTGACATATGATGTTCCTCTCAATCGAGCTGACTCTGATAGGTAGAACAATAAGACCTTTGGAGGATCTTTCTTCCTCATCATAACCTTTGATAGTTATTTTGATTCTAGAGTCAATTGTCTATTCTGAGAGACCCAGTCTCTTAATTAGATCAAGTGTATAGATATTCAATCCTACACCTCCATCTATCAACACGTGTCTAACATGAGATTTATGAATAAGGACTTTGATATGGAGGGGTTGATTATGTGGATGTGTCAATGATTTATCATCCTCATCAGAAAAGGAGAGGTAATTTGGCACTGAGATGTGATTGACCATCACTTGGAATTTGTCTATATCAATATCCTTTGGGATGGAAGGAGTATGTAAAGATTTTTCTAGGATTCCCTATGTACTGTGGATATTTTGAGCAACTCAAAAATGGAAATTTTGGCAAAGGTTCATTGCAATTGTTCTAACAAGTCATATTTTGCTCCAAGAATAGTAACCACGTGTTTTACTACTAGTTTAGGAATAGTAAGGATAGGAACCTTTGATGTTGATCCTAGTTTTGGGGAAGAATTGGGTCCTTTGATCATGACCTGTGCTTGGCTATGAGTCACCATATTTGTTTAGAAAGATACACCTTTGATTGTGACCACATTAATTGATTTCATTTTAATGTCTAGCATATTGATCACGTTGTCATTATTAGAGTAAGTGTAGTTGACTTTATTACCTTTTCCTTTAGATGCATCCCCTTTCTCGTAATTAGAGAATGGTTTGTTAAATATTGTATGATCTTCATTAGTAGTGTGTCCATCCACTTTTATCTTACCTCCTTCAATGAGGTCTTGAATAACATGTTTGAGTTTAAGACAGTTTTTAGTCTTGTGTCCTTTGTTTTTGTGAAAGACACAATAAGAATTATCATCCCACCACCTAGGTTTGACCACTAGTTCCCATGGTTTAGAATCTGGGATTGTGAGAACTGTTGTCTAGAAGTGTCTTTAAAATGGTCTCGAGAGGCTCTCCCAAAGGAGTGAATTTTTTTTGAGGTTTTGAAGTCCATGGCTGGCACTTGTTATTATCATTGTTTTCTTTGGGTATGCGAATCGTTACCTTGGCATCCTTGCTTGCTTGCATGTTGTTAGTTAGATTGAATACTTTAGGTTTAGGACCGACATTGGATGTGTCTACTATGCCATTGTTGACAATATTTTTATTCTGCTTCCACCATTTAGGCTTGGAATTGGAGTTGTTAGGTTTGTTTTCATTTTGAAGGGTGATGCCCCCCCTTTTGACCATGACTTCCTCAATACGGAGGGCCTTCTTAATAATTCTGTCGAAGCATGGTAAGTATTTCATTTGTAATGCATAGTTCAATTTAGGCACTAGGTTATTAATGAAGATCTCCATCTTCTCTCATTCAGGAATGGCCCTTGAATATCGTGCAAAGATCTTCCTCCACCTTTGTAGGAAATGTGTACATGATTCACCAGTCTTTTGTTTGGTATTACATAGGTACATCATGGTCACATCATGTTGTATGTTATAGGAGTAATGCTGGATAAAGCATTGAATCAGCTCCTCAAATGTTTTGACCTTAGGGTTCAGTTTTGAGAAACACTCCATGGCATTACCTCCTAGACTTCTTGGAAATAGTTGCATGAGGTATGTAGGTTCATGCATGTATTCTATGCTTAAAGCACAGAATTTCGTCACATGATCATGTCGTTAAATTTCTCCTATGTACTTTTCATACTTTGGTCTTTCCACATTGGGAGGAAACAGGACCATAGTGATACTCTTGTCAAAAGGAAATGGACAAATGGCATCCAAAGAGTATTTTGTTTTGGGTTTCTCTTTCTCCTATTTGAGGTTTGCAAGCTCTATTTGCATCAAAGTGAGTTGTTTGGTGAGAATGGATATAGGAGTTGGTACCTCCTTTTCTTTAAGTTTCTCCACATCATAATCTTTAGGTAATTTGACACTCGTGGATGCTAGATGAAGGAAGTAATTTTATTTATCCTCACCAATTATATTTTCCATCATCTTTTGGAATTTCCTACTTTGCTTGAGTTTATTGTACTCCTCTTCAGTGATGTCCTCTTCACTGCCTGACTCAAATAAAGGATGGACAAAATTGGGTTCTTCTTCTTTATCAGTATCTTTGGGCTCTTGATATTTTTCATTGTTATAGTCCTCAAAAGCCTCACTCCATCTACAAGTGTCGCTATCCATTTGTGGGGAGTCTAGATCAAGTAGGGAACTATGATATGTTTCTCCTTGAAAGTGCAGTGATTTAGGAGGCACTTTTGATCCTTTAGACGTGTACTTTTTGCATCTTGTGTTAACCATGAAGTTGTTTCCCAACTTTGTCAATGTTTCCCAATAGTGCGAGTGAGAGTTTCAAACCGTTCAAGTGGGCATGTCTAGGTAAAAGTAACTATTTTTTGTTGGTGGACGTAAATGATTCCAGTGTTAGAGGGTTAGATTTCCCTGATAGTGAGCTAGGAACCAAGTTGTTGGTAGAAAGTGGGTAGACCACACGTATTGAACTGATTGTGAAAGACTGACTAAGCATGCAAGGTAGATGTTTGAAAAAGTTCTGAAACTTCAATAGGGAGACCAAAAAAGACAACAAGAACCAGCTAAAGAGCCAAAAGGATATCCTAATCAACTAAGATTTTCTAATGTGTAGGTCTTTAAGTTCCCACTATCCAAGATATGAGCCTCCATATGCGACCCAGGAAACCCTAGATATGAACCTATGATGCCCCAGATGTGGATTTTGAATACCAGATGCAAACCAGGATCCTAAATGTGACCTAATGCTGACCAAATGTGACTCAGGAAACCAAATACAAACCAGGAAATCTAGGATACAAGATTATGATGGACTATCAGATTTTGATTGATTTTTGGAAAGTATGTTTTCGAAGTGCATGAATTTGTTTATTTCTAGATTATGTTGAGAGGTGTCGTGATGCGTGAAAAACACTTGTACTCCAGGGTTTGAAATTTGTTGATTATTTTAAGGAGCTTATCTTTTTAATGGCTTTTTGAACACATCAAACAATGTTGCATTGTTAGGGAGGTGTAACAGACATGCATTTTGTTCCTATTTTCTAGGTAGAGGATGAAAATCTTTTCTTGTTGACCTAGGCACACACTCAAATGCTAATCAGAATATAGCCATCACCAAGAACGCAATGGCTCTAGTCATGATGTTGTATTAGCCAAATCCAAATGCAAGTAAGGGCATGATATGATGAGTGTCTTGGGGCAATTACTTTTTTCCTTGCACAAATATTATCACCCTTTCAGGGATGAATCAAGAATTCTTTCACTTCAAGTGTTGTCTATTATTGGGCAATCCATTTGAAACCATTCCCCATAGAAATGCACAAGGAAAAATTGAGGCATATAGCCCTATGAGTACCTGAATATATGTAGTCTCGCAAACAAGATTCAAGTAGCTCCGCTCTACATATACCCAAGCATGTTCAAGGAATGATGTAAAAATTCCATGAACAAAACTGGATCCATCTTCCGAGGCTTTAGCGTATAAGGAAGCAACTATTTATAGTGAGTTGGAAGGGTTGGCATAAAAACTAACCTCACTTGGGTCATTCTCGAGAGATATTTTCCTCAATAGGTAGGCCCTCTACTATTAAATATGCATACAAAGGATTGACGAGCTTTGGATGTCTAGATTTCTGATTCTTCAAAACAAGAAGAACATACTCTCCTAATCTAAGTCATTTTCTTCCGAAACAAAGGCAAGAAAATAGTTCATTCCCTCAAGTAATGTTGTGCCTAAATTAGATGTTCCTATTTAATGAAAATAGGATGCTTAAAAATAAATTTTGCCTTGTTCAATTAACTACAATATTTAATGAGTTTGCTTGTTCAATTTCTGTGTTCTGAAAGAAATTATACGATTGAACTCGTTCATTTATCCCACAATATTTAGTGCCTTTTTTTTGGCCAATTACTGATTCCCAAATTGAATTAAGTGATGTGATTTCTTGTTCATTTACCCTCGATTCTCATCACAAATGATAAAACAACATCAAACTTTCTGATTTTCCTTAAGAGGAAAAGAGCATATTATCTGGTTGTTTTAGCAAGTGTGAAGAAAAGGTCTTAAGTTTTGAAAAACTTTGAAAGGGGTTAGTATTTGAAAACAAATGAAAAATCCTGCAATCACACACGTTAGTAACATCTTTTGAGTCCTGAATAGAACCTGCAATCACTTATTAAGCTGCTCAAGATGTTAAGAAATACAACTTGTCAAGCATTAGAATTAAGAAAATGAAGACCACAATAATGTTAACCAAATGCGAGATAGGAATTATAGTATGCGAGGCAGGAAACTAGATGTGAACTTGTGCTACCAGATATGAACTTCTGGTGACCAGACATGAGCCAGAACTGAATGTGATCCAGGAAACCCTGGATACGAGCCTAGAAAACCATGATATGGACCAGGAAGTCACGGTGTGAGAAAATACACCAGATACGAGCTTTTCCAACCAGATACAGACTTGTACCTGAAAACTAGGATGATAAATTGGGGAAAAATGATTAGAAAAGGGACCAAGTTGGAAATCGAGCTCCACGGTGGGCACCAAAAATGTGTGTGTTAAATGTTACACCTGTTACCTACGACACAACACTTCAATAAGTCATTCTGTTAGTGAGAAACAAGGGTTAATGAGCATATAAAACCCTAACATCAACCTATCACTTTCTAACTAGGATGAGTGTAGCAAATAACATAACAGCCCTTAGATTATACTAATACCAGTGACATAAACAACCTAGCATGAAAGATTCAAGTTTAAAACAACTACTTAATCATTAACATGCATATTAGTTCTAAAAGTGAGCATTATAACCATGCAAGAAAGTAATTATGGAGTGTGCATGAAGCTATGAAGGAATGAGTAGCATAACAATGCTTTGAGATTCCTTCAAAATATTAGCATAACAACACTACTATTCAATAATTTAGGCTTATTATGAGCTCCAAATCTCTTCAATTTATAGAAGAATGGGAGAGAGAGAGGGGAGACAAGGTTCATTAATGGAGCTCCTAATGTCATTAATGAAGTGTAAGAGCCATTAACGCCTTGGGAATTAATGAGGGATGGGCAAGAGGGAATATCCATTAAGGGGTCATTAATGAAATTCATTAAGGAGCATGGGAGGGAGTAAGGCTCAACTTGGCAAGTTGGTTCTTTAGAGAAGTCAAGCTTGATAAAGTTGACTTTCTCAAGTGGGTTGAGTCCCTAATCACTTCCCTAATGGAATGTGACATCATTAGGAAGGGGGATTAGAATTAGATTAGGATTAGAAGAATGCTTAGCAAGGGTGAAAGGGTTGGGAAAGGTTTGAACGTAGGGTCCAAGTGGTTGAGCTGGGTTCGGTTGGGGGTTTAGAGGAATATTAATGAAATAAATTAAACTTATTTAATTCATTAAAAAATAGGAAATTTAATTATTTAAACAACCTAATTGTTTTTTAATCATTAAAGGACTATAGCCAATTAATTAGATTAATCAAGCTAGGGGATTGGTTCTTTTGCAAGTGAGCAAATGATTTAGGACTTTATTTAATTCCTAGTAAATTAATCATTTTAGCCATGTATTTGATCGATTATTAATTTTGGATAAAGTAATTAACTTAGTGATTTTGATCACCTTAGGAAATTAAATTGATTCGAAGAATTATGCCAAGTAGTAACAGATTCATTTGGACATAATCGAGGGTATGACCACACTTAGGGAAAATAGGGTCTTTAGTCCTAGCAGACCAAATTAGGGTGGTTACATTGTCATGATGTGCCAAGTGCAATAGATAGGTGTGGATCAAGAAGCAAAGACAAATTCCAAGATGTCTTCATGCCTATTGATTTTACTAACCATGTTTCAAATTTTGTTTCAACACAAAATCTGAGCGGAAAATCTATTCAGCACGCAACAGATGCTCCTCATATTAATGTGAGTATGGTTAGTAAAGAATGTTGCGATGCTCTTAAGGAAGACATAGATGTTTACAATGGTTACATACCCAATGAATTGGAAACTAGTTATTCTAGTTTTTTGGCTGCAGAGACAAGTGTCTTGCAGTCAAATGTGGAAAGCAAAGAAGGGGTAGTTGATTTATCAGGTGATGATTTTGAAGCCCCAAATGAGGGATTTCTATCAGACTTTTCTAATACTTTTGTTGATACTAAATCTAGTTACTTTGTTGATGTTGAATCTGATTGTGATGTTGATAATTCTAGCTATTGTTCTGATGATGAGATTAGTGAATGTCAAAACATTGAAGATGAATCCATGATGGATGAGGTTCCTATTAAGTCTATGGATCTTTCTTCCTTTCAGCGCAATAATGCAGATTTTTTGTTCTAGCTTGAGGAAGATTTTTATGAACAACAAAGTGTCAACTATGATGGAGATGAAAGTTGTTGTGGGCAGTCTTTTGAAAGAGAATATGTGAGCCAAGGAGTTCCAAACTTTGTTTCAAATCAGAAATATTTTTCTCAAGTCATGTTTCTATCACAAGGGGATGTCCAAGAAGATATTTGTGAGGAATTGGTTGAGGAAGAGGATTCGTGGAACCACAATAGCTCGGATCCTTATGAAGACAGGGCGATGATTTATATGCAGCCTTGTGAAAAGAGTGAAGATTTTTCATGTGTTGAAAATGATTATGAGGATGCTGATGTGTCCAAGACAACAATGAGCTCCTTTTTTTTAGCTAGTAATGCTAATATTATTCATTCCTTAATTTTTATGTTTTCAATCTCTGATTTTTCATGTGAAATTGGTGATTCTAAGAAGGATAAAGCATCCTATAAGCCAAAGTTTGAAGCTGTGGATGCTCTAGACCGTGAAAATGAATATAAAATTGCTGCTGGTGGGGAAAAATCAGATGTCTATGAACCAACTTATGAAAGTTCTCAAGAAAACACTTCTTATGATATGGAGATTAAACCTGGTTTTGCCTTTGAACCAGAAATGGGTGTCAACTTGTTTGATTTGGGCATTGATAGTTATGATGTTTTAAATGGTGTGAAATCAGTGTTTTTTCAAGAGGAATCTATCAATGTTGATAACGTTTCCCATAGTAGTGGTTTATGTCATGAAAATGTATGCCAAGATGAGAATATGAATAATGGATTGTGTGCTGATTTGTTGGAGCCTCTTCTTGAAATGTTGTGTACAACTATAAGAGAATTCAGATTTTGCATTAGATTATTTTCTTCAGCCAAAGGTATGTTCTTTTTTGCAAGAAGAGGATGTAGAAAGTGTTGATGCAATGTGTTTACTGGTTTTCAAAGTGAATCAGCAAGAGCATATAAGTTATCAGGCTTAAAATGAGTATTTTGTTTTTTCAATCCAGCATGATGTTGTTTTTCAGAATGAACTAAATCTGAAGTCACAAGTTGTAATTCATCATAATTCACTTGATTATATGCATGATACATATGAGGATGAATTTGAAAAATCTCCCTTTAAAATCCAAGCATGTGTTGAAGTAAGCCAACATTTTTCCAGCTATGTTGGAATTGGAATCCATGTTTTCTTGGTTGGTTAAGTTTTGTAAAGAATGTCATCGCCTTGTGTTTCATAGTGATCCACACATTCAATGCCTTTGTAGTTTCCCAATGCATGGTGATAGTAAGGGTACTAATTATTTTATATGTGATGTGCTGAAGATATAGGATAATGTGTTGGATCAGGCAAATGAAAGTGATGGTTTCAGTTTACCTCTGATACATGGAGATGAGAATCATATTTTCGATAGAGGTAAATGTTAACTTAAGCCATGAAGGGGTTTGAGGTCTTTTGTGGATAATTTTTATATGTTTTATAGATGCTTTCTTTTTAGTCGTGTGGTGTGTTTGCTTTCGAATAAAGGGGTTCCTAGTTTTTGAGTTGGGAAGGAGAAGAGAGAGAAAGTAAAGAGAAAGTCTGATTTTCTTTTTGGGTGGTCTACTTCTACCAATGACTCTGAGATTCTCTGCATGCCCGCATTGGGGCATGCATCCACAGTCAGAGCCACTATTGGGATTGAAAAATGCAGTAAGGGTTTGTAAAGTACCATGTTAAAATTTTGCAATCTGAAGCCCTACGATCGCTTTTTGTGCATATTTGCCCAAATAAGTTTGAATGTCTACCATGCATGTCAAGTAATCATCACCTTTTTTTTGACATTTGAAGACATCCCAAGTCGTTAATTTTGAGTTTTAAGTTGTTTCGTGATGTCTTGTTTTGAGCAATTGTCCAAATCTGCATTTCTGCCTAAGTGTCAATTTGCTATAACGGGCCCAGTTTGCATTTGAATAATTTGTGTCTAATTGAGTTTCATGGGTCACCATTTTGGGATTGTTGAGAATGTATATCAGAGAGCCTATATTTAAAATCCCAAGTTATTTTGAGTTTGTTTGATAGGTTTTTTGATCCCTCAAAGTTGGTCTTCCAGAGATATCTTGTTTCTTTGTTCTACCCAGAATTCTGAGTAGCCCTGTTTGACTGATTATAACTTTTGACCTTGTGACCTAATTGAAAAAATTCCTCTTTTAATCCATTACAGAGGTCAAATAATGTTTGATTCTCCATCTTCAAGTTACGACAATTCTATTTGGTTAGTTTGCTAAGCCCATTCCATTTGCATTTTCTATCAGTGTGCCAAACTATCAAATATAGATTTCTGAATGACCTACTTTGAGGTCTTACAATTTTACACCCGGTTTAATGGAATGGAAAATTGAATTATCCCTTGTATTTTAGGCATGGAAATGTGCTAACATGAATATTTTTAGGCCATGATGAATCCGTTTGCCCAGTTTTCCAATCTGATTCTGTTTACAGTTTCTAACAATTTAATGCAGATCAGTTGCACAGTTTAGTCAGAGGCCCTGTTTGTGAGGTTATATCTTGAATACCATGATTGTTCATATCAAGAAAATGGTGCCCCTATATTGTAGACCAAATTTAATTCAATTTTGCAAGGTTTCAGGTCCTGAGGGTTTTGTTTGCACACTTTTCAAGATTCTTTTCATTTGTAGAAATCGGTATTCCTCATGTCATTTTCTGTAATTCCAAGTGGCTATCTTCAAGGATCTCCCAAATGTGACTGTTTGATCATCATGAGTTGTCTTTATGGATTCACACTCTCCATATATCATACTTCCTATATTCAGAAGCTCAGGTTCTCAGGAGGTCGTTTGACTTGTTTACAAAGTCAAAACCATATGCATTTCACTATTTTTGACAGGGTAATTTGCAGAATTATTCTGAATAGGCAACTTGGATGATTAAAATATTTTGACCTGTTTGGTTTCATCAGTTTTCACTTTACAGTATGGAAGAGTGTCAACCATAGAATGTGTGTGCCTAGCGCCATGTTTCGGTTACTTGATTTTGTCAGTTTTTAAGGCCAGTTGCTGTTATGTAATCAGTCTACAGAGGTATGGAAGATTGATTTGGTTTGTTTTCCAATCAAATGTTTTATGATCCAGTTGCACTGAAAGTTATGTTGGGTGTTTGAAGATGAGAAATGAGTTTCAAGAAGGATGATTCCCAAACCGTGAGCTCAAGGACATAACTTCTATCTGTGGGAATTAAATTCTCAACTTATATAGTTTTGAATTATGTTGTTATCTTAAATCATTTTATGATTTAGATAGTAGTGCTTATGGATGGTAATGAAAATTGTTGAAACATGGATCTCAGAACATGCTTCAAAGAACGCGGTCTTTCCTGGAGGAAGCGACAAGTCATGTTAACTATGGATAGCTAAATCAATACCAGAATGTGATTGCAAAGAAGCCATATTTTGAAACCACAAATTAACATGCTAACTATCTTATTAAACAAGCAAAAGGAAGGATTGGCGATAGCAAGGGTGTTTATACATTCTCAAAAGTGAAAGAGTTTGTCATTTGTTTATCAAATGAGATAGCATGACATACAAAAAAAAGATGGTTGCATAGTTTATTGGAGAAACCCTATGTTTTGATTTGAAGATAAAGAGGAGATGGTACATTTGAAGGAGGAGGCTGCGTATGGATTAAGTGCTCCAGGCAACCCCTACATGGTGCAACTTTCCTTCTCTAGACCTCTGAATTGTGTGATCTCTTCCACACTTATCTGCTATCTATTTGTTTATTTGTTTATGATCTTTGTGAGCTACAAAATGCAATTTTCTCACCAATGCAATCTGCACCATGAGGCCCAAGAACCAAGTGAATGAAGAATCAACATAGCTAGACACATCAAAATCCAATCGATAGACACACTAATTTCTATGTCAATACACAGTCAGACTATACAGACAACTAATTCAATGCCACAACATCATTCATATGACTATGTAGGAGGGAATCAATTTCAAAATCAAATACCAAGATTGCACAATAAACATGGAGGAGTTGTACATGCCATAGACCCCACGCACAATGATAAGAGGAGAGAGCCAGGGAAATGGCTAGCACAGCTACAAGACAAAGCAAATCCATCGCAGCAGAGTTAAGTATGAAGTTTGAAAGCATTAAAATTTATAATTTCAAATGCAAAGCAAATAGGAGATTGGCCACGCCAATGAAAGAGAGGCTATAGCCACATGGAAAGAGAATCCAATGTCTGCAGCCACATGGAAAGAGACAACCATTTTGGTGTTTGGAGGAGTGAATGTTTGTGTTGGATTTCAAAACATAAAACCATGCGCTGATTTGGAGGACAGCTCCTGCGCATAGCGGCATGCGAGAGGAGATAGAACAGTTTAAAATCCCGAACAATGACAAGGGAGAAGTCATGTGCATTGGGGCAAATGAATAATGGTTTGCGCTAGCAACACTGCTACGCATGAAACAGAAGACAAAAACCAAAACAATGTGCAAGGATGTTTGATTTCAGTCAAAAGACTTTCAAAGTAAATGAAATTGGCCACTGTAAAACTCATTTCCTGCACTGGAATTTGATTGAGATTCTAAGTGATGAAGAGGATGCGTAGCATTAAGAAACAAATATGCAATATGTAAAGGATAATTTTATGCCAAGAATATTCAAAACATCCAAAGCATGAGAATTGCGCAGGGGGTGAGAGACCATTTTCTTTTGAATATAACTTGCAAATGATAGTGCTCATGCTAGTATTGGAGGAGTAGCTTGCTGCCCGTGCAAGGAATGAAGGAGGTGTCTATGCTGGTTTTAGAGGAGAGGCCATCACTTATTTTTTATTAAAAGACAAAGAAAATATGGAAGCCGTGCAGGCTTAAGAAGGTGCTCATCTTGTGAGGAAACTTGTAAAAGCCTTGTCCCACATGCATAGCGCAGGAAACATTTGAGTTGTTTTTAATGTAAAACACATTGTATACAATATGAAGTAAAGAGGCAAGAGGCCACTAGGAGACCATAGGCTGGAGAACTTGGTGCGTGGCAGGCCCCATATTTTGGTTAAAAGTACATGGAAAACTTTAAAAACTTCAAAACCATTAATCCCACATTCGCTTGGAAGGGGATTTTCAATATGTTTAAATGATGCAAGACACAATAAGAGATATGAAGATGAAGCTGGAGGCTATGCACGCATAGGTGGAAGGTGCATTGGGAAGCATGTCCGAGGATGAAAACCCCAATTTTGGTGGGACTTGCAAGGCTCACATGGCAGATGAGATGGCTTAAGAGAGTGTAGGTTTGGGCACGGATCTCGATTCTAGCAAGATCAATGGATAGCTTAATGGCTTAATGCAAAAGTTGCAAGGAGGATACCATTAAGCCATTGGTTGACATGGCATCTCAGAGAAGTGGCACTCAGTGGACCGGCGAGTGAATCAAAGGATGCCACATGGCGTAGAGTAGGTGCCAAGTGGCGCAAGTCCAATGTAGTTCAAAGGTACCCATTAGAGATTGACATGTTGTGCCAAGTGGACCTACAGACCAATCAGAGGGTGGCACTTGATGCAATCTAGTAAAGTGTACAGATTTAAATAATTTTTTTAATTTGAATTTATTTCCAAAAAGGGGTTAAAAGGTGTGCAAGTTTAGAAAAGTCTAATGGTTGACTTAATGGCTTAAAGGGAAGATGCTCACCATCTAACCATTAAGCCATTAAGGCTAAGTGACAAGTGTCATGAGCTGGTTAAAAGAGATTAAATTGAAATATTTAAATAAATTCATCACAAAAGGGAGGAATTAAAGAACTTGCAAGTTTAAAAGGATCCAAGGGTTGACTTAATGGCTTAAAGGGAAGATGCTCAACATCTAACCACTAAGCCATTAAGCTTGAGTGACAAGTGGCAAGATGAGATGAAATCTGGGCAAAAGGAAATTTTAAAGTTAAATTTCATCTCATTTTAATAGTCCAAATATTGAAAAAGTAAATAAATTCAAATGCAAATATTTCAAACTGTTGAAAAATTATGCACGGGAAGGCAAAGTTTGATTGATGTTTTAGAGGACAAATTTTATCCAAAATATAGAGTATCATATATCACCGGAAAGGTATCAGAATGAAGATTATGATTTTGCAGATTATTTGAGGGCATATCAAATCAGATTCTTGTAGTTACAGTTTGAGCAGTTGTAGATATTTTGAGGAGCAGACAGGTGTTGGTAAAGGAGATCGGTTTTCAATTTCTCCTATATCTTGATTTTCTTCTGATTGTAAGAGGATGGTGAAATTAATGCTGCAAGGCAGCTTTCTAATTCTAGGGTCATATTTTCTGATTTTTTTCTCATTCTGGATGTATTGTGTAGACACCTAAAATTGACCAGGTGTATCTTAAACATTCAAAACTATAAATCTTAGCCAAATGCCTTAAAATCCCATCTCAATGTAAAACAAATGGATCAAATCAAATGGACATTTATCAAATCAAGTGGACAAAAATCAAATCAAATTAAAAGATCAAATAATCATGAAATCAAATAATTAAATTCAAGCCTAAAGGGATTAATCAAATTA
>MU227946.1:285914-312197 GCA_018584345.1 Thuja plicata | reverse complement strand
AAAAGTATGAGTTCTTGGTGGAAGAATTGGTTAAACCAACATTTGACCTACCTGATACCCAAATTATTGCCCTTTTAAATGGACATAACTCACCATGGTATGGACCCATCTATGCCTACCTAAAAGATCAAACCCTACCTATAGACCAAACCCATGCTCAAAGGCAAAATTTCATAAGACAAGTGGCCTGTTATACCATCCTTTCTGACACATTGTATCGTAAAGGTCTTGATGGAACACTCCTTAGATGTCTAGAGGAAGATGAATCCAAATTATCTTTAAAAGATGTCCACGAGGGTATTTGTGGATCACATTCGAGTGGTTTAAAAATAGATAAGAAAATCCTATGTATGGGGTACTTTTGGAAAACCTTAGAAAGAGATGCTTGTCAATATGTCAAAGTTTGTGCAAAATGTCAATACCATGGAGACTTGATCCATGCACCAACACAAGAATTACACCCTTTTGTCACACCATGGCCATTCTATTAATGGGGCTTTGATTTAATTGGGATGATTTATCCACCTTCTTCAAATGGACACGAGTATATAGTCATGGCAACATAGTACTTCACTAAATGGGTTGAGGCTATCCCTTTATCAACTGCAACAGGGAAGAAAATTTCCATGTTTATCCTAAATCATATCATTTGCAGATATGGCATTCCTCATGCCATCATCATGGATAATGGAAAATAGTTTAAGAAAAAAGATGTTGATGAACTTTGTGACACATTCCATATTACACATCACTCTTCATCCATTTACTATCCCCAAGGTAATGGACAAGCAGAAGCTACCAACAAAAACATTCCTAAAATCCTTAAGAGATCTGTTGGCCAATCAGGAAAGGATTGGCATCTTCAAATCAATTCGGCATTATGGGCCTATAGGACTAGTATTCAAACCCCGATAGGAGCTACACCCTTTTCATTGGTTTATGGCACTGAAGTTGTTCTACCTTTAGAAGTTGAAATACAATCCCTAAGAGTCTCATTGCATGGATTAATCATGGATGAAGATTATATAGTTTCCCACCTTCAACAATTGGAATTGTTGGAGGAACATCAAACTCAAGCCTATGATCATTTGAAAGTGTATCAAAATCACATTTCAAGGAACTATAATAAGCATATCAAATGGAGAACCTTTCAAGTAGGAGATCTAGTATTGAGAGAAAATCCAAAAAATTAGGCTGATAGAGAAAAGAAAGGAAAGTGGGAGGCAAATTGGCTTGGTCCTTTTTTCATTGTTTCTTCATTTTGAATGGGGACCTACAAATTGGCCGATTGTGATGGTGATGAATTACAAGAACCTATCAATAGCATTCATCTTAAGAGGTTCCACACCTGATTCAGAGGAACGAGTATCAGTGGAAAGAGTATAAGTTGAGAGTATCAGATGAGTCAGCATCACCTTTGTACATGGAAAAATTCAAAAATACCAAAAAAAATGAGAAAATATCAAAAAACAAAAAAAATCAGAAAGTTCAAAAGTGAAAAACATTTGAAAAAGAGAAAAAAGTGCCTTGGTGAAAACCTAGCAATAGGCACCATTGGTAGCAAAAAAGAAAAAAAAAAAGAGAAAAAGAGCAATAATCCCAAGAGGTGAAAACCTGGAAATAGGCGCCTTTTGTCCCTTAGGTCTTTCCTAGTTGCATTTGTACATATTGTGTTTCATCATCTAACTTGTCTATATCCTCATTGCATCCATCATTTGTGCATCGTCCTATTAAAGTCTCAGAGCTGCATTTTTTGTCGCCTTCTAAGTTCAGTTGCCCTCAGTTTCACATTGGTCACACTTATCACTTGGGGGCACGCATCTTAAATTTTTTGTACCAAATGGATTCAATAGTGCAACATCTTGGTAGAACATCAGAAGAAGATTTTCAAATTCAGAAGAGAGATTTTTGGAACCTTTAATGGATATCATTGTTCAACCCTAAACAATTTGATCGCATAACATGATCCTTGACCTTCATTGACTTATTTTATCAGGATTAAAAATTGACACACCCTAAATGATCAGACTGTCTAGAATTCTTATTTGAAAATCTTGATACATTTCACAAACACTTGGAAATTTTTCATTGAATTTTTTTGAGTCATGTTCTTTTTAGCTAATCGATGATGTTTTGACTAGATTGACAATGATAGAGACATGATGTTTTCTTAAGCTTCTGAGTGACTATTTTGAGGAAGATCCTTTAACTTGTGTGAATTAGTCTAAGTACATGGTCATCAAAGAACTATAGAGGACATTAATATAGGAAGAAGGGTTAACCTTTGTTTGTTCACGCAAAAGGATACCTTGGCTATTTAGATTTTCCATATCTTAAATACCAAAATCCACTTGAAAAATTGAATCCAATTAAACTGGTATTCATACTTCCATAGTTGGTCATTCAACTAGTGAGGGTTGTACTTGGTTTCATATAAGGGGTTACCACATGAGAGAAATTCATATTCATATTCTTATGGTCGCAGTGGCACCAGTAAGGATTGTATTGACTCCTAGTTCCACAACGCTCTATGATAAAAATATATCTCAGTTTGCATTTCTTTCGCAAACCTCAAGGAAAATTAGTTGCATAGCATCTTCATGTTAATTAATTGCATCTTCATGTTAGATTAATTTCATTCTCCAAGTTAGTTTTAAAATGGCTTGCCTTTCTAGCAATTTTCCAAGAACAAGGGGGGAATAAAGTTGACAACACCTCATCAAATATAATGGTTTCAAGTCATCAATATGAGATTTTCCTTTGCATTCATAATCATTAATCATTATTTATTATATATTCATATCAAGAGAAAAGCAAAGAAAAGAAACATTATTCATTATTCATTTATCCGTATCATTTAGAATTGCATATCATAAGTTAAAATTGCATACATCCAAATAATCAAAAAGATAGTTGCATTCATTTATCATAGTACTAAGTATTGCATCCATTGCATTGCATAAATCCATACATTATGGTTAAATAAGAAAAGCATATAGAGCATAAGTTGCATTAACATCATTTGCATCCATTTATCTATGTCCTACTCTAAGACATTGCATCCATATCATAATAGAACTAAATGCATCATAGAAACATGTAGATATGCATAAAAGGAAATCTCATAACATCATCAAAGGAGGAATCAAACATCATCATAGATAAATGTCCATCATCAATGTCTATAACATAAATCAATACATCAAAGTTACATCAAAAAAATGATCCATACATCAAAGTCCCGATCAAAAATACAAATGATACATCATCAATGTAATATCAAGATATCATGGATCCTGAATCTATCTCATGACCCAGTAGGGGCACCTGATCCATCTCCAGCTATACCTGTGCTTGAACCCCCTACACCATTAGGATCTCTGTCACCTACTCTATCGTGTGTACTGGGAGGTTCCTGAATAGCACTCATACTGGTAGGTAACTAAGCCAAAGTAGTCAAAAACTGCTACAACATAATAGAAACCTGATCCAATCAAACTGTAACTGCAGTCATCCCTACATGTAAACCCCAAACATCTTGCACTAAACCATCCACAATGGGAGGAACTAGAGGTTCCTGTGATGCTAGAGGAGCCTGAGGTGCCTGTGGCGCTAATGGTACCTGCGGTATCACCGGTGTCGTGCTGCTCTATGGATCAACCTATGGAATCTATCCATGCACTGGAACTTGTCTGGCCCAATCTGCACCAACTATCAAAGGAGCTTGACCCTAGGGTACCTGTGCCTATGCTAATTTCTATCTAGGCTACCTGAATCTACCACCTCAACCTCTAACATGTCCACCTCTCATCCGAGGTCCTACAGCTCTCTGTACTCAAGGCACTCTAGGTGCCCTCTGAACCCTCTACCTTCGAGGTCTCCTACCATCATCACCATCATCTCCATCATCCTCTAAAAGCTCATCTACATTGGGAATAGGTTCTACTAGATCCATGAATTTGACAAATCGATGTCACATGAACCACTCTCAATACTCAGCCGATATGCCTGCATCTGCAACATGTGTCATCATATCCCACACAACATAACCTAGCTGATCAATCTATTAATAGGCCAACCGATAGTCCACCTATGCCCCCAACATTGATCTCTTTTCTTGTACCCTGGCATAAAGAGCCATACCCTAAGGCATGTCCTAAACTCGGCCATACTGATGGAGAACTCTCCCAAAGAAAAATCTCTCAATAACTAATGGTGATCAGTCGATCATCCATCAAAGAGAAAACATGTATGGAAGCTCATCATCATCCTCTCACCAACTCTCACAATGCAGATATGGTATCCATATGACCTGATCTATATCATCTATAGTCCATCTCCAAAATTCAACCTTGCCCAGATGATTCTAGAAAACCATGCCATCATACAAAAATGCATACAGATATCCACAGACCCACACTCGTGCTGAAACTAGTCTTGTAATAGGGATATGCTCCTAGGTCCACAACTGTAATACCACTGCACTTGCACAAAGAGCTTCATTGCACCTATAAAAAACCTCATGTAGATCATTATACAACTGAGCTAATATACAAGAACCCCAATCAAATCTCTGTGGATGTGCAATCAAGTCCTCTAATATTCAGCCCCATCCGAGCGTAAAGCCACATCCTCTCCTATCTGGAATAAGTAATCCTCCAATCATAGGTCCTAACAACACTGGAAAAGTGGGAAAAGAGGCAAAATGTTCCCAATTAATACAATCATCTACAATGGTGTTGTCTCCAAACACTCATCTGCATACACTAGTATCATAAACTAAATCATAATACACCCGCTCTCCATGAGTCAGGATCCTCAATAATCTGTACACATCCTCATGCATGATAGTCATCCTGCCAAGGGGTAGATGAAATGTATTATGGTCAGAGTTCCATCGCTCTTCCATAGCTATCAAAAGACCTCGGTTTAGGTGAAACCGAGGGAGATCTAGAAGAAAACTAAGACCACATGTCTCGATAGTCTGTCGCTCAAGTGCCGTAAGCTCATCAACTAAATCTAAAATCCAAGATGCTACACCCTGTACCCTCAACTTACAGTAATGTTCCTACATTTTGAAACAAAGTGAAATCATATTAGTCTTTCTATTGGTGAACCATTCTACATCAGTCGATCACATTAAATCTATCTTTGCTCTAACTTGAGCGCATCAACTTATTGCTCCTAACCTCTATATCTTGAGACACAAGGACAATTTGTAAACATTTTTAATCAAATCTGATTGACCTATCAAACATTCATCAATATGAATTTTCTAATATCCTAAACACTAAGTGAAAATCTGGATGAACATTTTCTAGCCTGGAATCTAATTGAGTTATCTGGACGATCGATCAAATGGACTTCATCTATTTTCTATCTCAAATTTCAAACTTCATCATAGGTAGCACTTTAATTAGTGTACGCATCTTTTCAGGCACCGTGGCATTTAAATCATTAAACACGACAATTTAATCCTCGGAGGCAGTGCTTGGCTAATCAGGCAGCCTTTTAAAGTCCTATGCGGCTTTTTAAATATCATAAGCAGCTTTTAAAAACTAGGGTATTTTTTAAGGAAGCTTTTGATTATTTGGGTTGTAATTTTGCCCTAATTCTTAGGAAGCTAAGGATTGCTCCTACGTGACTTTTTATCTATCCTAAGCATATTTTCACTAAATTTTAACTAGAAAGTATTAAAATCATGTATTAAATGCTATTTAAAGAGCAATAAATGCACCAGGAAGGTTCAAACCACTTACCGAAGGCTCGTAGTCAGGAGGTCTCTGATATCGGCACACTCACTCGAACCTATGTTCTCAAATGGGGACCACCATCACTATCAATCGTCAGAGGCTCAGAGAAAAAAATCTCAATAGTAAAAAGTGAAAATGAATAGTAAATTTGGGTTTTTTTTACCTATTTAAGCTATTTTACCCTATTTTGTGAGATTTTTTGACCCAGTCAAACCAAATCTGCATATTTTGCATACTAGGGCATTTGTTCAACATCTTTCAACATCATTGTTTATTAGAAATGCAATCATCTTGGATCTATTCTATCAGCAGTATTCATCAAAATTTTCACACCTAAGATCAATATGATTTCATTTTTGAGGGGGCATCATCATCATATCATCCAACTGGGATTCTACATTATATCTTATATCAAATCTGGGGCATTAAAAATTCAAACTTTATCAGTGAGGCATCAAATTAAACTTTATCAATCAAGGTTTCATATCAGGGTTTCATATCAGAGTTTCAAATCAGAGTTTCATATCAAGATTTCATATCAGGGTTTCATATCAGAGTTATCAAATCAGAGTATCATATCAGGGTTTTATATCAGGGTTTCATATCAGAGTTTCATATCAGGTTTTTGTATCAGTCAATCAGCTCATCAGTATCAAATCAATGATCAGGACATCAAGCTTTCATTGAATCAATGCGCTTCACACATCAATTCAAAGACGGGCATTTGTAGACACCTAAAATTGACTAGGTGTATCTTAAACATTCAAAACTATAAACGTTAGCCAAATGCCTTAAAATCCCATCTCAATGCAAAACAAATGGATCAAATCAAATGGACATTTTTCAAATCAAGTGGACAAAAGTCAAATCAAATTAAAAGATCAAATAATCATGAAATCAAATAATTAAATTCAAGCCTAAAGGGATTAATCAAATTATGCAATTTATTTTAATCAATTAATTGTATAGTTCAAATTAAAAAGATCAAATCCAACCCATTACCCCTTCCATGGCTAAATTAATTAAATGATTGAGTTACTTAATTCCTAATTTCTTTGAGACAACCAACCAACTTTCCCTCCATTTGAGAACACCTCAAAGCTTTTGACTTAACCAAAGTTTGATCATGATCAACTCACTCTACCCCCTACCCTTGGGAAATTGCTATAAATACAAGTCATTTCCTTTGTGTTTGGGATCCAAGATTTTAAAAGAAAAATCATGCTTATTATAGGCATTTGGAGAGAATTTGAGAGCTTTTGAGAGTATTTCAGTATTTGCATAGCATTTAGTATATCATGTTTAGGAGAATTTGTTATTTTCTAACACATCTTGGAGAATTTTGAGCATTTTAAGCTAGATTTGAGCATTGTTTATCATTTATTTCTCGTTCTAGGATTGTCCTTGGGAGAGATTAAGACTGAGAGCTCTATTAACAAAGCTTAGATAGAGAACCATGAGATGATATGAGTTTTTAACTTCAATTCTTAGATTAAATAGCATTTTCTTTCCATAGAATTGTTGCTTATTATCCTAATTTCATGAAGGTGTTAATCTTACACACACATATTGAAGCATAAATATCTTAATAAAACATAGTGCAGTTCCTGTTCCATATTATTATTGTCTCTTTATATTTTAGTGATGCTCTTGTATGTTTAGTTTGTAAGGCATTCTGAATATGCTAGTTACAAGGTAACTATGCAATTACTTGTGAGTTTCCTTCAAGGAAGGAGTCAGTCTTATGAGTGATTTCAGAGGGATAAGAATGTGTATGAGGATTTGATACAATAATATGACAATGATAAGATAGTCTTTAAGGCATTCTATCTAAGTTGTATATAGAATGTAAGGCATTCTATTTATGTTTCCATTAAGTAATTTATGTTGATGTGCGTTTGTATGACTCTGTTTCCCACTAGATAAGGCACTAGTCTTTGCTAGTTTTGCATTCCTTACCATCAATCATTTAAAATCAAATCATTTTCCATTTTATGTTTATGAACATGAATGTTCACAATCTGTATTGAATAGTACAAACATTGTTGGTGATTCATTGAAGAATTGAATCTAATAGGTTAGCCTGCATGAGTTTTAAACTCGAAGAGAAGAAGGATGAATATCGTTGTCACATTTTCCATTTTTCTATAATAATTGTTTACTTTTTTTAATATCATGGATTGGCTTTCTAAGATCTACATCAGTTGTAGCAAAAGACATTAGTAGATTATTGCAAGAACCCCTAATCTACTATAAGATTTCATTGTGAATCAGTGAGTCTGAAGAGGTACACCCGCCCAAGTCTGTGGAGCTTGAAGTAGAAGAAGGATCAAATCCTCATTAATTAGAGTTTTTACGTACTGGAATAAGAAGTTGGGAGTCACAGGGTCAAGCATTGATGCTTATACAGATTCCGCAAGAAAAATCTCTAACAGGGTTCTAGGTGCACTTAACTTTCTTTTGATTCCATGTTCTTTGTAGTAGTCATAAAATTGGTCAGAGGTGAATTCTCCTCCTCTATCTGATCTAAGGAATTTTATCTTTAATCCAGATTCATTTGTAACCTTAGCTTTGAATACTTTGAACTTCTCAAAAGCTTCAGATTTTTCTTTTAAGAATGCAACCCACATCATCCTTGAGAAATCATCAACAAACAAAATAAAATACCTTTCTCCATAGTATGATCTTGTTTGAGTAGGTCCACATAGGTTTGTATGTATCAGATCTAATTTGTTCTCTGCAGAGTTTTGTTTACTCCTGAATGAGGTCCTCACATGCTTCCCCATCACACATTCACTACACATAGTATCAACTTGTCTTGCAATACTTGGAAGGTCTCTTACTTCCTTTACATTATTTATCTTTACTATGTTGTCAAAATTGATATGACAAATTCTCTTGTGCCATAGCCAACTGTCATCCACTTTTGCAACAAAAAAACTTACTTCAGAGTTAAGCTAAAAGACATTACCTTTGGTCTTTGAGCCTGATGCAATCATGTCTCCTTCTTTATTGTTAATGATGCACTTGTTCTCCTTGAACTCTAATTGATATCCTTTGTCAAGTAATTTTCCAACACTTAGAAGGTTGTGATGTAAACCATCCACATAAAGAAAATCATCTGTTTTGTTCTTTCCATCTAAGGTAATAGAACCTCTACCTATGATAGGTTTGGGACTGTTATCTCCAAATCTAACAATGCCACCTTTGTACTTATCTAGATGTACAAATCTATCTTTGTCACCTGTCATGTGATGTGAACACCTACTATTTATTATCCAGTCTATTCTGATGTCTGCTTTGGAAACTAATGCTAACTCTTGTGCTTCTTTTTCATCTTCAATGTCCATCTCCTCAAGCATTTTTTCAATGTATTTAATGGAAACAAATCCTATTTAATCTTCTCCTAAATCATCATCAATTACACCATCTTTAGCATTATAGCATTCCTTAGTATATTTGGGCTTGTAATCTGATCTGAACTTCTTGACTCTTGTAGGACACTTGGATGCAAAGTGGCCAACTTTGTTGCATGAAAAACATTTGAATGGTAGCTATCCTTCATATTTCTCTTTACCTTTTCTTTCCTTCTTAGAAATCATAGAAATGATTTCTTCTAGTTCAGTATCAACTTCTTCCTTCTCTTTAGAGCTGCTTAAATATTTCTTACCATGGACTGAGGCTTTGAAAGTTGTTTCCATTTTAGGTTTTGTCTTCAATCTTGATATCTCAAATGTGGATATTTTGTTGATCAGGGTTTCTATTTTGAAGTCCTTTGATAATTGCATGGTTTCATCCAAGATGTTAATCTTTCTTTCATAATCTAATGTCAATGTGGTCATCAGTTTGTCTATTATATCATCTTCTGAAATTTCTCCACCATTGTTCCTGATGCCTGATACTGCTTCATTAATGCTTTGATTGTAAGCTCTTATGTTTTCTTCAGGTAGCATCTCTAAATTATTGTATCTTTTCTTCCATGTCTTTCTGTGTGCATTGTTTGCTTGGATATCTCCTTCAAACATATCTTCTAATTATTTCCAAATTGAATATGCTTTTTCTACCTTCTTGATCTCAGAAAATTCACTGTCAGATAGGGAACTTATTAGGGCCTCCTTGGAAATTGAATTTTTAGTGAATACTTCCTTTTTTTTAATTGTAGAGTCTTCTTCTGCAAGGTCTTTCAAGGTGGGAACATCAATTGCATGAGTGGAAATCTCATAGATCTCAAATCTAATGCACTGAAGATGTGTTATCATTTTTTTCTTCCAGTCAAGATAGTTCTCTCCATCAAAATTAGGACTCTCTTTCCTGAAGTATGCCATTTGATATACCTTAAGCTGTTAGGCTTTCTCTCCAAGGCACTTGGCTTTGATACCAATTGTTGGAATAGTCCCAAATGATAACTGAGAGGGGGGGGGGGTTGAATCAGTTATCAGTTGGTTTAATTATTTTATTTACTTAATTACAGAACAACATTAATGATTAACACATTCAGATAACACAAGATAGTACACAACAATTTTGGTTATGGGGAAACCAAATAGGTAAAAACCCCGGTGGGAATTAACACCCACAAAGAATTGTACTTGAGTATAATTATCCCTGTTAGAAGATCTTGCAACCCTATTAGGAGTTGTTCTTTACAATGCAATAAGTATAGTGACCTGGTTACAGTTCTGACCCTGTTAGGTGTCTTTTACAAATAACCATGTTAGGGGTGAGGACTCACTCTCCAAAAGCTCACTACTAAAATGATGAAGGCTGCAACCTTCAGTAAAATAGATATGCACTATATTTGATAAATGAAGTATTTGAGTAGACTTGCTATCTTGATCAGTTCTAGTGTATTGTATGCTTTCACTTCTTCTTCACATAAATCTTTTCTTAATGAATGAAATTTCTTTATTGTCCCAAAACAATAGACATTTTGTTTTGTACCTTTTTTGTGTCTTTTCTTATCATTCACACTTAGCGTTCAAAAAATGAAATAATATAAGTATCATCCCAAAAAGATGTGATCTTAGTTAGCTTTAGGAGTCCCTTCAATACTTCTTTATTCAGCCAAATCAAGCACGCAACCTGATTAGAACCACGCAACTAAAACTGAATAGACATGATGCTTCACATAGTCGGCTCTACAAAATTGACTCAATCATCCCACTTCTGTTAGAACACGCTTAGTGCCTTTAGATAATTATTGTTAACTCATAACTAAAAATTAATACAAACACACATATCTCAAAGATAGGCACAACTCAAGAAACAATGTAATTACTTCAGCTCTTCATAGATGATCTTCAGAAACTCTAACAGCCAAAACTGATTAACATAACTCCACTGAAACTTCATATCTAACTCTGCATAAATACACATAGCAACTAGAACATGTCTATACCATGGAAATAAACACGCAAGGCTCCAAAACATCTGTACTAATAATTTCATATAGAACACCACTATATATATATGTATATATATATGTTGTCATTAATGACAAACATATAATCAACAATTTGCACAGAAGCAAATCTCCAATAGTTGATGCAGCCATTGAAGACTTGCTTGCAAAGAATATCAATCTAAATGAAGAATTCATAAATTTGAAATTAGAATAAGAAGTTCATTCAGTCAAATTATGTGAAGTCATAGAACAAAAGAATCAAGTAGAAGATAACAAAAATTTGGCACAAGAAGACAAAATATTGCTGAGTACAAGGTTAGAAGAAAAATAAAATGAAATCCATCACTTATCACTCCAGCAAGTAGATTTGGAAAATCAACTCAATAATGCAAATCAAGAAGTTGTCAACCTAAGAATGGAAAATGAAAGACTACAAAATGATCTCAACACTGAAAGACAAACCAATGAAAGTATGATGAATTCACAAGGTAGTACAGATCAGTTAATAGAAGTTTGGCATCATGGGCAGACTAGACTAGTTTATACTGAACAAGGTGAATCCTCAAAGAAAGGAGCCCAAAAGAACATGAAACCTACTTGTAACCACTGTGGAAAGTTAGGGCATACATCAAATAAATATTGGAGCAATGGAAAATCAAAGTTTAATGGAAAATATTACAATTGTAACAAGCATGAACATAGAGCAAGTGAATGCACTGAGAAACCTAAGTTTGAAGGAAAATGTTTCAAGTGTAACAAACAAGGTCATAGATCTTTCGAGTGTATAACTAAGAAATGGAACCCTACTGACCAATTGGCCAAAGAAATTTTTGGTTGGGATTACAACACTTGGTACAAATATTTTCATTCTGGAGAATATGGACACATTGGTGAAAAATATATAAAGACTCACCTTTGAAAAGGAAATCCTACCAACAGATGTTATGTGTGTAAACAACTCAGACATCTAAGAAGAAATTGTATGAATAGAGAAAAGGTGGATACTAGTTTTGAGATAGGAAAAGCAAAGGTCTCAGAAATTATAACTCAGATGAGCAAGCATTGGGTAAGGAAATCCTTTGAAAGTTCAAATCAAAACACTGAATGATCTAATGGCACCCAAGATAGTGAATTGGGTGGATCTACCATCAGATAATAGAGATGCAAGGAAATGAATGGAACTATGTATTTAAGCCATCACATATTAGTTCCAGATGTGCTAATAGTCCAAATCTGCATATTGATGCATTAGGATAGATTAAGGTGTTAACCAAGTCAGGATCTCAGTTGCACCCGAGCTACTCTAGCTTAACCAAGATGAGTCGGGTTGTATATGAATTGAGAAGTCAAATTTCTCCAAGCTTCTGAGTAAGCCTGGGAGAACTACCCAAGCTATGCTAGCTACTATGTATGGAGCATTTAATGCAATACTCTAATGGTAATAACTATTATAAATTATGAATTGTAAAGGTTATTATTTACAAAGATTTTAGTTTGCAGAGCAATTCAGAGCCCTTAGCAATTCAGAGTGAACTTGTATTTGAAAGTGATTTTTGATCAAATTCTCTGAGTGCTATTGCATCCACATCCAGCATCAAGGTTAAGAAAGGTTCAGAAATGTCAATAAGAAATGTTGTATGTAACCCTCCAGAGTTCAAGCTTTATCTGGCAGTTGCAGAAGAAGTAGACTCAATGGGAGATCATTCCCTAATTCCTCCTAGGGTATTACTGGTGAATGACATTAGAAACTTCTATCATTGCAACATCCAGGAGCTCAAAAAAATTGAGATGAATTCATCATATGAGAAATTGTGTGAAGGCAGGAATCTGAAGCCTGAGCACGTTAAACATCTTGAAGTTAAAGGTTTAACCCACATCCTGTACATGCCGAAGAATTTCCAAATTAAATGGATTATATTTGTTCTCAGTCACATTAATGACATGCAGCTAAGGTTGGAACAACCTATAAATATTAAAAAAATAATGATACATTGAGTAATAGGGTATCCCATGCTTGAGAAAGCTAAAGATACCAAAACCCTAACAAAAGATAAGCTAGCTGAGTTAACTCTTGCTGAGTGGGACAACAAAGGCATGAGACTGAATGGAGTTATTGACATGGAATTGAATTTTGGAATCCATGTGATATTTAACAAGATATATAGTTCCAACATACCTAATAGTGTACCCTTTGAAGCTATGGACTTAGCATAAAAGGTGGTAAAAAACAATCTGGAATTTGACCTAGCTGAGTTGCAGCTCATTCAGCTAAGCAAGAATATGGAAAGCATCCCAGCATCTAAAAAAAATCCATGTAAGTTTGGTTCTCTCCTGGTATGCATATTATTTTATGTTCAAAATTTCTTTCCTTCTAAGGGGATAGTAGCATGAAAGAAGGATAGACCCATAATTCATCAGATAAATGAATTCATAGATGAGTTAGGAGATAATTTTGAGAATGTAATGGATGGATATTTTGAGAACTTTAGACAGAAGATGCAAATCAGATAATGGATTCCTAAATAACTAGTTGAAGACTATAAGGATGATATTTGTTTTCTATTTGATTGTGATAAGGTTTACATACAAGATGTAAAACCTAGGGTTGCATGGGTAAAACCTCTTTCCTATGAGGTTAACATTAATGAAACCAAGAACATCATTGAGGCTCTGAATGAATCTATAAATCCCAAGGCAACATACTTTGGTACTTATGAGGAAGCAAAGAGAAAGATATCTATAGAGATAGAGATTCCTAATATTCTAAAAAGAGGAAAGAAGAGGTCAGAAAATTTTGGAAAGAAATATGGCAAGACCTCAGAATCTCCTTCTATCACTGAAAGTAAAGATGATACAATTAGGATAGAGGATGATGAATCTAAGAAAGAAGAAGAAGAGGTGGAAGTAGAAACTCCTAAGAAGAAGAAGAGGCTAACTCTCAAGAAAACACCTAAGGCCACTACACCTATCTTCACCAAACAAAAACCAAGGAGATCAAGAAGGAAACTTGTATTGGACAAAGATGAAGATGAGGATGAAGATGGAGAAGTTGAAATAGTTGTCTTCAAAAATCTTGCACCTATACTTGAGAAGAAGATTGAAGATCTGAAAGGAGGAAGTGGTACAGGTTCTTTAAAGTCATTAAATTATGCTTCAAGGACTAAGGAAGAATAGAAAAAGATAGAGGAAGCAGTTGTGGAGAAAATGGAAAAATGGAAATATGAACCCTTCAAGTTGAAGAGTCATATGATAGAAGATTTGTTCAAGGTAGTATCTATTCCCTGGCACAATGCAGTCAGAAATGAAAAAGACATAAGGGAATAGACCTTAAGGGATGCCATGCCTAATATGAAGAACAAAGAGATAAAAGAGGCTATGAAAAAATATCAAAAAAATCATACTCCTAAACTCAGGACTTTCCAGATACTAAACAATAGGATAGAAGATGTTGTGAAGTTTACCACAATAGTGTGGAAATCCATATTTGAAGTCATGGAAGATGATAAGGAAGAAATACCAAGCTCAAATCCTCCTAAATGGACCAATGATGAATTACCCGAGGTGTAGACAATTGAAGAGCCTAATGCCGAGCATATTGTAGTAGAAGTAATGGAATCCTTTCCCCAATCTCCTATCCACAACATATTATCTACGACCAAAGACAAGGTTGCATAATCAACATCTGAAATAGTAGGAACTAAGCAACAAGCTCCACCTACTACTGGGCCAAGCACAACCAAGTCATAGATGGACAAGGTAAATTCAGCCACTATTGATTCTTCAGTTAACCTTGATTCAATAATTGATGCAGTAAAGGTCAATGACCTAATCCAATTGAATACTGAGGAGCAAGTTAAGGATGGAAAAGGTAAGGAAATTGTTCCTTCACCTAGTCCCAAGATCAAAGGTAAGGAGAAGGAAGTAAATAATCATGAGATTGATCTTGAAAAGGACATTGTGATTCCAAATTAGGATGTTTCCAACTTATTAGTAGAGAAAATTGATATACTTGGAGAATTATGGAAGAAAAGAGAAATCCAGAAGAAGCTCCAAGAAGAGAAAAAGAGGAACAAAGTACTTGAGGATGTAAAAGGCATATTCATGGAGACACTACAGATTGAATTCAATGAGAATGACTCCATTATGGATCAACTTGTTGACTTAGTCTATACGTTCAGTGAGGACATGAATGGTCAAGAGAAACTGCTTGAGAAAGAAGAGAGAAAGTTTGAAAACAAGGTTCTAGAAAATGTTGCAAAGAAGATTGCAATTGACTAGGTGTAGCTAACTAATGTTATTAGCACTCTAGAAACCATTGTGACCAATGTGGTAGAATTATTTGTAAAGTTGAGTGATACCTCTAACTTTACTATGGAGATCAAGAATAAGTTAGCAAAGATAGATGCAGATCTGAAGGAAAGTGCAAAATAGTTAGCTTTTGATCTGAGCAGAAGCTCAACACACCATTTGAAGATCAAATATCTGACCAATCTATAGGCTGAGTTACTAAGAGAAGAAGCAAGGACTAGGAGTCTCTTTCACCCATTCAAAACCAACTCCTGCCACACATGGATGCAATGCAAAAATGCATCACACATGCCAAGATACTCATCCATGACAATAAATTCTTAGTTGCAGTCACAAAACTTATGATAGACTTGGCAGTTGACTTACAAATTGAATTGTACATCATGAAGGTGCTACAAGACAATTGGGACAACACTCTGTCTCAAAATTTGAAGGTACATTGTGATTTCCTATCCTATTTTGGGATTACCTTATTGATATAGTTTGGCATTTTGTCAAAAACAAGGGGGAAAAGGTCATTATATATACACTAAGGAAATACATGTACAGTTGAGTAGAGAATAAGATATAAATTACAGAGAAGAAGATATACATTACAAAAAAAAATTGAAAAATAAAAAAAAATGGAGTCACTTAGACCCGAGCAACAGAACAGATGTCAAAACCTGAGCAGATAGTAAGGGGGAGTTTTGACTTATCAGATTCAAAGTACAATGATAAGTGTTTTTGTCCATAATGCCAAAGGGGGAGATTGTAGACCTTATGGAAAGACATGTTGTCAATTGGTGTCAAACCACTTAGTCATTCAGTATTGCTTGAGTGGTCAATATGACTTGAGTGATCAGTATTTCCTGAGTAATCAATGTGACCTGAGTGATCGGTATTGCTCAAGTCATTCAGCATCACCCGAGTTATTAGCATATTTCCTGAACATTAGTTTGTTGCTCGAGTAGACTTGTGGACCCGAGTGACAGTATAAGGCCGAATTGGCATATATTATTTTGTCTAATGGAATCCAACATATGACGTTATTTTTTTTTGGAAAAGATATATATAGGACATTTTGTTTATCCAAAAATGTATGAGAAGAGTATTTAGTAGAAGTATATATGCGAATATGATATGGCATATTGATTAGAATATTTGAGAAGTGTAAAGAATAAAAGAGACTCATCTATCACAGTCAGGTGATCAGTTATATTCAAAAGGATCTCATTCAGCAAATTAGAGTTGCCAAAGCAGATCATCTACTGATTCAATCTAACAGGTGGAGCAGAAAAATCCTTTAACAAGGTGGACCTAACTATCCTTTGTAAATCTCTTAACATAGTTGCATTACTTTTTGTATTCTATCAAATCCTTTAACAAGGTGGACTTAACAATCCTTATTTCTCTTAACAGGGTAGGCCATCAGAAGTTGTCAATGTAAGCTCTAACATGCTAAATTTATACTGTAGTACTAAATCTTGTGGGTACCATCCCCACCCTAATTTTACTTTCTATTTGGAAGGTTTTTGGCTAACCAATTACTGTGTTATGTGTTGTGTATGATTATTTCAATTCAGTTCTATCCATATAATTGAGATTGGATAATCTAATTGTGAATAAAGAAGATTAAGTTTTATTGGTTCCTGATTCACTTACCTCCCCCCTCTCGCTCACCTTGCATGTAATATATTTCCAATAGAAACTAGTTTCTGGTCCTCTACTCGCAACCCCACTCATAGGAGAATGATACATAGCTAGAGAGCAATCAAAGGCTGCATACGCTATGTGAGATCCACCAACATTCCCAAATGTAGGCTCAGAAGCTATTGGATTCTATCCTGAGAACTGCGCTGCACGTTGAGGATAATTAACCGCAATATGTCAAAATTGCCACATGAAAAATAAGCTCCACTACCACCACCTCCTCTAACCGAAAGTGCACTAGACTACTATAAACTGACCCTACTGATATCATGATGCACACTCTGTGTACGCTTGATAGCTAGATGAGGCCTGATGCATTGAAGGTTATAAAATTTCCTATATGAAAAACCACCACTATGACTAGGAGAGAGTTTCTTACTTTGTTGGTTTAGATCACCCTTCAAGTACGTAGGATGATTCTGATTAACCAATACAACCTTAATAATGGTATCCCAAAAGGCCAAGGATTGAAAGACTCAAAATCCTCTATGAGTGAGGTCATTAAGCTCTTTGAAAAGGTGTTGAATCTTCATGGCCTGATCCTAACCAAGGCTTCTAGAAATAGCTCTAAACTCAATAGAACCCATACCTTAAGAAACCAAAAGAACCAAACAACAACTCAAAACCAAAACCAAAACCAAATAACATCAAAAGAAAACAAATAATCACAAAGAAATAGTTTTAAATACATTAGAGTTTTATGTCTATGTTTGTTTCAAGTTTTAATACCAAATGAAAACTAATGGGCATACTGATTTCCTAGAGCTCCCAGTGTAGAAACATGTGGTCTGATACCAAGTGTAATGACCTACCAGGAAACCCAAGAGAACTAACCTAAACATGACACTAAGTTAATAGGATACTTTTTTTAAAAATGTTTACAAACGATAATGATAACAATGTGGAAGCAATACAATGAAGAAATGACATACACATAAGTACAACACAACAAAGATAAAAATTCTTGAGGGTTCCTTGACATAGAATTACTTAAGAAAACTAATCTACGAAGAAAAACTAAAAAGATCTAACATAAAAGATTTATCAACTAAATCCAAAAATAGTCCTAAGCTTTCCACAAATATCCAATCACCTGATTTCTCCTTCTCCATGATTGAACAACCTTCAAAATGTCTTTCAATCCAAGGATATAGAAAACTAGGCAATTAGGTGTTAGCTCTTTTTCTTGTGGAATCAATTACAATGGCAATAAATGCCAGACTCTCTTATACCCAAGTTGGATTCTCACAGGGAAAAGGCTAATTAACAAGGATATAAAATCCTTCTACACTTTGGGCTCCACATACCCAGGTGGGTGCACCTTTGACAGAATATTATTTTTAGCAGTTTTAACAGTGGATTAAGGATTGGTAACCCTTCTTCTTTTTATGCCATTTAGGCCTAGGAAGGATAACCTATTGATTCACTCTTCAAGGAATACTAAGATGAAATGTAACGAATACAATTAACTAGACATGGATTTGATATAACAGAAATATAAAGATTGATTGAATTTGAATTGATGATAACAATCACTTGTCAGCATTTTGACCAGTGCCTAATCATGGGTGATAGAGTAAAAATAGAGCATACACATATTAAAGATAATCAATAGAAATAAAAATGAACCCTAGATAGAATACCTTACAATCTATCCTCTCATCCTCACACCCCTATATCAAATCCTTGCATAAACCCTAATCCTCTACAATTATCTGCAAGAATTAAAACTCTCCTTGAAAGCAACTCACAGACAAGAACATGACTATCTGATAACCAGTATACTCAAAATACCTTACAAATTGAACATACAAGAATTAGTAGCAAATGCAAGAAGACATATTGACATCAAAATGGAGATTCCATTGTATTTTATTAATGTGAATTTGAATATCAGTACACTCAAAAGACTTAAAACCAACATTCAGACACCATTCAGTAATCTGCCTTGTAGTCTTATTTTTACCATCCTTATTACAATACTAGACTTTGATACTTATAGAGAGCCACAGTCATCTTGGAATCCTTTTGGAAAATAAGGATGCAACAAGCTATAGATGACTGGACTAAATGACAAAATACAGTTACAAGAAGAGACAAAATTTTAGGCGAATGGGAATAACAATTTTTGTAATACACTTACAAAAAGAGACAAAATTTTAGGTGAATGGGAATAAAAAAAATTGTTGTCAGCCATGTAATCTTCTGTCTTGTGACCACTTGAATGCTTGAAGTTGCTATGAGTTGGCTGGGTCTTTGTCATCTGTATTTTTTTTTCTTTCTATTGCATAATCCTCAATATCTGATTTGATCCAATTGCTCAACCTCCTTGGTGTTAGCTGTCCCCTTTATATTTACTGTCTCATGCCATCGGGGTAACTATACCATACCTGCTAACCCATGTGGTGAACACCTCATCATTTGGCCAACTAAATTTGAGAACCTCATCTTTCTAGCTATTGAACTCTTCCTAGTCACAGTTAGCCTTCTCAACTTCTACCTCCCAGGATTCAAAGAATGCCTTGGCTTTATTCAAAATATCAATAGTTAGCACAAACCAGCCAGTATTTTCCAATGTGATAATACTTTTTGTTCTGCTGGTTAGTGCTTCATTTAATTTCCTTAGCTATAAGGCTTCACTCTTTATGTTCCCATGTTCTTTGAACATATTGGGATGCATATCATACCTCTCCCTAGAGAACTCATCTCTCAAAATTGTGACCCTCTTTATGACCATGCTCTTTTTGATGTCTAAATTAACCATCAGCTTGAGACATTTATGGGTACTGGTCAGGGTGATGTTAAAATTATTCTTCTCCTTTGAAAGAGAGTAAAAGTATTTGACATGGGATGCCTTCCCTCTCTAATTATTCACTATTAGATCCCACTGCTTCTTTTCATTCTCATATGTGCTGGTGATGCTTGCAATTTTCTTTCCCAGTAAATAAAGGTTAGAAAGGTTAACCTCACTGGCACACCTTTTGAGGTTGGAAAATATCTGATCTGAACATTTTTTCTTTACCAATTCCTCAACCTCTTTGTATGCAGGGGAATCTTGAAGATCCCTTTTACCTTCTTCTTCCAGCCTTGACCTATCACTGATTAACCTGTTCTTCTCAGCCTCTACTTCTTGTCTTTTAGCATCAATGGCTTCTTGGGTAGTAGGACTTAGAGGTGTAGGGGATGGGGGATATGTTACAAATGGACTAGAGGAGGAGGGATGATGAGGTTTCTAAAAAATTACCCCTTGGGGCACAAATTGGATCTTTTGTTTACCCTCCAACTCTGCTATTATGTTATCTTTCATCAAGGACTTGACATTTTCCTCATTATAAGATTTAAGTACAAACTCATATCTCTCATTTAAGGTAGCATAGGCCTCCTTTTCTCTCTCTACTACTTTCATGCTTAAATTGGCTATTTGTACAACCAGGTTTATAGCTTCAGTTCCTAAGGTGTCAGCAACCCTCTTCACAATTAGACTACCTGTGTCTTCAACCTCATCATCCTCCTTCATTCTTCTCTTGTCCTTTTTCTTTAATGACCAAATTGCCAGAGCTGCATGATCTTCACTAAACTAGGCACCAAATTATGTCCCAGTAGTACTTATAGGTTTAGCTTGCTTTCTTAGTACATCAAAGACTACTACATCCGCTAGATCCCATTATGGAAATATGAGAACTCCCTGCCTCTTAACCATTTTCCTGCCCTCTTCAGGGGTAATCTTATCAAAAATTGTTATCATTTCTTTCTTATTTTCTTTCTCTACATCCTCCCTAGCAGAATTGGGTTGAGCTTCCAGCATCTTTTGGCACTTATGATTGTATTCATCAATATGGCACCTCCATAGAAACTGAATGAAAGCCCTGGTTTTGATGAAGTTGTCATCATACAATAATTCATCATTGGCCTACTTGGTTACAGGATCTAACTCCTTACCAGCAAACTCTGCTACTGTAAGGTCAGTTGCTGTATGTCTAGGTGCCTCTAGCATCCCTTCTTGTAGCTCTTGAGTGGTAATAACTACTTCACTAGCATTCCTTAGTTTTACCAACTTTTAAGTGATGGCCTGATCATCATATTGCATGGGGGATTGGGAAGGAGATTACAATTCACTCCCCTATTCTTTTGTTTCAACCCTTTGCCTCTTGGGAGAAGGTACCTCTTGAACATCAATATCTACTGGTCTCTTTCCCTTATGCTGAAGAGGTTGGTCAGCTTTGGGAGCAATAGTAGTGTATCCTCTCCTCTTATATACTACATAGTTCCTTGGTAGAACTATTCTGCTCTATGGAAATCTATTGAGGATAGCAAGAGCCCTTTCTAGATCATTTTCAACTACTCTCTGCCTCTTCTCATTTAGGGTTTGCATAATTACCTCAAAAATATTCATTAGGGAATCAATTTTGTAAGACCATGGGAAAAAATCCTTTAAAGGATCATAAGTCTTATCAAAATTTTGAACAAAGTCCAAAGACTTCTTGTATGCCATCTATTTCTCTTTCCTAATTTCCTGAACATCAAGGTCAATAATATTTCTGATGATATCCTCTAGATAATTAAATTGGTGTTTTAACATCACACACTTAGTCCTCTTCCTAAACATACCCATGATAAAATCCTCATTATCTGCACATCTGGACACAGAAGTGGCTAAATGATAGGGCTCAAAGTACTTATCAAACTGTGTCCACCCACCTTTGGTTATGATAAAGTGATGGGCTCTGGTGAGGGTAGGAAAGATATTTCCCTTCATCTTTTCGATCAGGGCTTCTCCCTGTAGGCCACCTAATTGACTTATAATTTTTTCTATTCCAATCTTGAGTGGGACTCTGTAGGGTAGCACATAAGGAGTACCTCTGAAACCATAAACCCTAATTACTATGGAAAAAGGGTATAAAATTAAATCTCCCCAATTGTGAGAAATTTTTTACTCTGGGGCATACTCCATAGGCCTTAAAAGCCTCATCATTTCATTGTGAACCCTAGCATTCTAGTTACTCAGTAGTGACTTGAGTCTAGTTTCAAAGACCTTGTCAAAATATACATAACTAGCATTCTTCCTATCCCATGACAAGTCTGCATTCCACATTTGAATAGGCAATTATTTACCATCTTGGAATTTTTCTAGTTCTATTTCTTCCTCAAAGAAGTCTGCACTGTTGAACAAGAACATATGCATCATGAGGGAATACCAACCCAATTGTTTTTGTATGTTGCCATCTTGAATTCCTGACAAACCCTCATGCATCTCCTGAGCGATATAAGATGCAAAATAAAATACTACTGACAAGTGGGGATGCCGGATTTGAACAACCATTAACATTATATGGATAAGCATTGCCACCTCTTCATCTATCCCCAAAACATTGCACAGAGCACTGTACATCTTTTTGGCCTTGCCATTGAAAAGATCCAACTTGAAGGGTTCTGTGGTTCTAGGCCCTACCACAACCAAGTTTCCTATTTTGTTGACATACCCCTTCACTACTTCACCCCTGTAATAATCTCTTTGGTTCTGGTATAATTCTTTAAAGTAGTCAAGATCAATATCATCCATATGTCGAGCACCTTTTGATTAAGCCATTAAGCTGACCGTTCGATCAAAGCTAACTTGCTCGACACATAAGGTGATGATGTAAAAGGTACTTTTCATGGCACGACTTAGGAATTATTAGAGCGTTTAGGAATCACAGTCTTTTTGCAAAAGTAACCCATTTAAAATGGACACATGACTTGAGGAAACTTAAGTGACCAGAAAAGTAACATGAAAATAGAATCGACCAAGGCATTTAGGGTTTTTTAGTCATTTTTCACCTTTTTCAAATAGGTTAAGGGTATAAGCTAATTTTGCAGAGGCATAAGAACAATTTGAATCTTAATTTAAAATCCCTTAACACTATCAGTGACAGGAGACCCTAGGAAAATTACAGGGCATAATCTAAACAAGAAATGGCACCAACAGTGGCTCTCTCTAAGGATGTTTAAACACCGGGTTATAACAAGAACCACAGATCTCTGGGGAAGCAGACCACAAACCAGACCAACAAAAAACTAGAAACAAACACACAATAGAAAGGAAACACACCTATACATATAATACATACTACTGTGCATGGAGAAGGAAATTTAATTAAAGAAATTTTTCAGGAATTGTCCATGCATTGTGAATTCCTGTTCTTCATCATCCAAACTTTTGAGGAAATAATAATCTTTTCCAAAGATCTGAGATATAACAAAAGGTCCAATCCATAGTGATTCAAATTTCTTGTGTTTACCTTTCTCTTCAGCCCTAGTATTCCACTATAATACAAAATCACTAGGCAGAAACTTTCTCTCATCTGCCCTTCTGTCAAAAAGGTATTTCTTTTTTTTTTGTAATTTGATATTTTCTCTCTAGCTTTCTCTCCTTATTTCATCCAATTCTACCAGTTGAACCATCCTTTCTTCCATGGGTTCAAAAATCTCTATTCCTTCATCTTGGATAAATTTGTAAATTGGGAGAAAATTGTTAACAGACATCCTTGACTGAATGCCATAAACCAATTCAAAAGGAGACTTTCTAGTGGCTTTCTTGAGAGTAATCCTATCAGCCCAAAGAGCAAGTTTCAACTTAACATGCCAAGCTCTCTTATTTCCCTCCAAGGTCTTTTTTAAGATTTGCAAAATACTTTTATTATTGGATTCTTCTTAACCATTAGCTTGAGGGTGGTATGGGGATGAATAGGACATAACAATTCCCATATCAGAGCAAAAATCAGTGAATTCTTCAGATCTAAAGCACATGGAATTATCCATTACCAATTTAAGGGGGACACCCAATCTTGTAATTATATTATCCATCAAAAAATCAATAACCACAGTACTAGTTGCCTTTTTGGTTGGGACTGCTTCTACCCACTTTGTGAAATAATCAGTTGCTAGCAAAATCCAGCCATGGCCTCCACTTGATTTTTCATTAAATTCTCCTATAAAGTCCATTCCCCACATAGCAAAGGGAGCTTCTGCTACCACAGAGTTTAATAACAATGCCCCTAAATATTTCATCTTTCTTGAAAATCTCTGACAAGGCTCACATTTCCTGACAAAAGTGTGAGCATCTTGAAAAACACAAGACCAATAATATCCATCCCTTAAAATTTTGTGGGCTATTGTTCTAGCAGAATAATGCCCTCCACATATTCCAGCATGCATCTCTTTCAATACCTTTTATGATTGACCTTTGTCAAGGCATAATAAAAAGATCCCATCTCTATTTTTCCAGAACAAATCACTCTGCAAAAAAACATACTTTTGTGATTGCAGCTTCAAGCTCCTCCTTTGGTTATCATTCAAGTCATCTGGATATTTAGCATTTTTCAGAAAATAAACAATATTGGTATACCAGGGTTGCATCTCAATACTTTTCAAGAAATTTTCTTCTACACCAACACTATTTACTTGGACCAAAACAAAATTTTCTTTTGTCATCAACTTAGCCAACCCTAATCCCCTCACCAACTTAGCAATATGGATTTCTATGTCAAACTCTTGGACTTTGTTTATCCATTTACATCTCTTTCTTGTCACTTCATTTTGAACAAAGATGTCCTTGACAGCAGCATGAGGGACATAGGCTTTTATTTTTACACACACCAAATAAGGCCTAAAAGCCTTGACTGCCTTCACCAGAGCATAAGCTTGTTTTTCCATCATCTGATAATTTAATTCAGTTGATTGCAATGACTTACTCAAAAATGCAATGGGATGCTCAAATCCTTCATTATCCTCCTGCAATAGTATGAAATGAAGAAAAATTAAATAAAGAAAAGGGCTTAGTGTAATCAGGGGATACAAGGACTGGTGCTTCTTGGATAGCTTGTTTTATCCTTTCAAAGGCTAACTGAGCTTCTAGGCCCCATTCAAACTTCACATTTTTCTTTAACAATTTGACAATAGGTTTAACCAGTTCTACAAAGTTGACAATAAATATTCTAACAAAGTTAATCTACCCTAGAAATGATTGTATACCTTTTAAGTTCTTGGGAGAAAGTACCTTTTGGATGGCTTCAACCCTTTCGAGATCTATCCTTACCCCCTCCTTTGACACTATGTGTCCCAAAAGTTTCCCCTCAGTAACAACAAAATGACACTTTTTTGGGTTAAGAGACACCCCATGTTCTATTGATTTTACCATAACCTTTTCCAAGTGATTGCAATGATCCTCTGCTCTTTTTGAGAATACTGTTAAATTGTCTTGGTATACCACCATCAGAAAATCTATGAGGTCTTTGAAACTACATCCATAGCTCTTTGAAAAGTTGCACCAGCATTTTTTAGCCCAAATGGCATATGAGCATATACATAAGTGCCCCAAGGGGTAGTAAATGTTGTTTTGAATTGCTCAAATTCTTTAACTAGCACTTGATTGTAACCTAAGAATCCATCCATCATAGATAACAAATCACATCTAGTGACTTTATGCAACATAGCCTCCATGTTAGGTAGTCCGTAATTATCTTTCAATGAGGCTACATTTAAATTTCTGAAATCAACACACAACCTTATCTCCCCATTTTTATTTCTTACAGGGACTAAGTTAGAGACCCAAGATGAATGTCTAATAGGCTTGATTATGCCTACATCCCTTAGCTTCATCAGTTTTGTTTGCATCTTGGTAGCCAGTAATGGATTGATTGGCCTTTGCTTTTGTCTGAATGGTTTAGTGCCTTCTTTTAGAGGGATATCATGTTGGAATAAATCTTCTTTGTACGATTTCAAATCATCATAGGACCAAGCAAAAACATGTTTGTACTTTTTCAGCAACTTTATCAGATTTTGTCTCACATTACTATCTAATTTATTGCCAATGTAGACTAATTGGGGAGATGTTTCAGATCCCAAATTTATTTCCTCTATGTCTTCCACTCTGGCATTGGAATTCTGAGTCATATAGTTGTCATTTATGTTGAACATGCCTTCCAATTCAACCAACCCCTTGGGAATGTGATTAGTATCTGATTGGATGACTTCCTGATAAAAAATATACTCCTTGTCATCCACAATTGACACTAGAGACTCACAATCAATCTTTTGACCATCATATTGATCCATACATTGGATAAACTTGAGGATATCATCATCATC
>MU227946.1:240222-283411 GCA_018584345.1 Thuja plicata | reverse complement strand
TGATGTTATTAAACTCATTTAACATATATCCAGAATTAACATGCTCTCTATACTGCTCCCTAAAGGATTTTAAAAATTCATCCCAAGAGGCAATACTATCATTAGGCAAGTTTCTGAACCAATCCCTAACATCCTCAATTAAAGATTGAACAAAAAGTTTCATAATGACATCCTCATCTTCAATTTCAAAATCAGTCATCTTATCACCAAAAGATTTTAAATGCTCTTCACAAGTAAAAACATTATTTCCTATGAATTTAGGGATCCTATCTCTTACCTCATTAGGGATCACATTAGGGTGACCAGGAATGCCTTAAAAGAAGAGAGCTCTATATCTATTCATGTGGATAGACCTCCTCTAGAAATTCCCCAGCTCATTATCACCATTTGGTCCAGCAATTCCTCCTTGATGTTGAACAGGTGGAGGAATACTCTGCTTGGGCTTGGCAGCTTGAAAACTTGGGAGAGGACCCATAAGTTGAGCAGCTACATTAGCACTAGATTTTTGAACATTTGGGTTGTTTCCACACTTTTGGACCTTAGGAGAACCACCTTGGTTGTTCACATTTAGATCAATAGATGGATTCAATTGTTGTACTCCTTGATTCACATGCATAGAACTGCTTGTAGTAGTATTATTGGTAGCATGAAGTAAAGCTATCTTCATCTTCATATCAGCTGCAGAAGCTTCCAATTCTAACTTTTCTAGTTGTTTTTCCAAGTCGTCTTTAGCTTTCCTAGCTTGTTCAATGTCCAAATCAATTTGAGGTATTCCTTTAAGGTTAGAAACTTTCTTCCCAGGCTCATTTATGCTGATACCCACAACCTTTTTCTTACCTTTGTCAGGGGCATCTTTAGTCATTGCTTTGAGTTTCACATTTTGTTCATTCTCATATGGGAACGACTGCCCAATGACAGGTCCTTCCTTCTCAAACTCATCCTTGTCAGGGTTTGAGATTTTATTTGGGGATTTACTTCTCAATTCATTGAGGGTACCAAAAAATTTTGGATCCAAACCTTTTACTTCTTGATTCAAGTTTTTAGTCTTGAGGTCATTCCTTCTAGTCTCAATCAGGAGTTCTTCTCTTTCCAATAATAAGTCATATATCCTTTGTCCACATTTCTCCTCTACTTCAGCTATTTCCTTTTCTTGTTCTTTCTTCTTTCTTTTCAAATCTGCAACCTCATCTTGCAACTTATTAGAATCATATGATGTTGTTTCAGCAGCAAAAGTCTCTTCTGGTGGAGCAAGATTTTCTTCAGTAGTAAATAATCCTATGTTAGTATTTTCTCCATCCCTAAAGGGATCAAAATTATTATTATCTCTATAACCATCAACTGGTCCCATGGGTTTTGCATCTTCAGATGAAGATGAGTTCCTTTCTAGAATGGGAATATCCATTTTTCTTTTAGAGGTATGTTGGGAATCATGTTTAGATGCCCCTCTTTTGGACCATTGTTTCCTTTGAGGTGTATGGAGCTCTTCTCGAAGATCCTTTTCAAGATTCATTCTAGAATATGATCTGGTATTTCTTTGTCGGCTCATGTGATAGAAAAAACAAATGCTTCACTATACAATACTGGAATACACAGAAGTTAGAGTTGCCACCCCTTTTTAGAGGATTAATATATATAAAGATCAAACACCTCATCCTGTCTCAGATTTCTTTTAAGTAATAAGAAAGTGTAGAAATTTGTAGATAGATTAGGCTTGATAATTTCTCACCTAGAAATTTCAAGAAAATGATCTTTCACTGTCCATAGCTACAACTCTTTCTCATTCAGTGGACTTCCTCTTGAGAACAAACAAGGAACCATATTAGATATCTTAGAGTTATCAACTATGCCAACTGAGACAAGATCTATATCATTTTTAGAATCATGACCTTCAAACAATGTGCCATGGTAGATAAGTAGAATAAACTCGCTTTAATGATTATGAGGAAGAACAAATTGATTCTCAATATTGTAAGGACAAATGCTTTCATGATCATGACTCTGAGAATATTACAAGATCCCCAGTAGAGTCACCAATTTGTTAGCTCTTTTTCTTGTGGAATCAATTATAATGGCAATAAATGCCAGACTATCTTATACCCAAGTTGGATTCTCATAGGGAAAAGGATAATTAACAAGGATAGAAAATCCTTCTACACTTTGGGCTCCACATACCCAGGAGAGTGCACCTTTGATAGAATATTATTATTAGTAGTTTTAATAGTGGATTAAGGATTGGTAACCCTTCTTCTTTTTATGCTATTTAGGCCTAGGAAGGCTGACCTATTGATTCACTCTTCAAGGAATCACTAAGATGAATTGTAATGAATACAATTAAATAGACATGGATTTGATATAATAGAAATATAAATATTGATTGAATTTGAATTGATGATAACAACCACTTGTTAGCATTTTGACCAGTGCCTAATCATTGGTGATAGAGTCAAAACGGAGCATACACATATTAAAGATAATAAATAGAAATAAAAATGGACCCCAGATAGAATGCCTTACAATCTATCCTCTCATCCTCACACCCCTATATCAAATCCTTGCAGAAACCCTAATCCTTTGCAATTATCTGAAAGATTTAAAACTCTCCTTGAAAGCAACTCACAGACAAGAACATGACTATCTGATAACCAGTATACTCAAAATGCCTTAAAAATTGAACATACAAGAATTAGTAGAAAATGAAAGAAGACATCATTAACATCAAAATGGAGATTCCATTGTATTTTATTAATGTGAATTTGAATATTAGTACACTCAAAAGACTTAAAACCAGCATTTAGACACCATTCAGTAATCTGCCTTGTAGTCTTATTTTTGCCATCCTTATTACAATACTAGACTTTGATACTTATAGACAGCCACAGTCATCTTGGAATCCTTTTGGAAAATATGGATTCAACAAGCTATAGATGACTAGACTAAATGACAAAATATAGTTACAAGAAGAGACAAAATTTTAGGTAGATGGGAATAACAATTTTTGTTGTCAGCCATGTAATCTTCTGTCTTGTGATCGCCTGAATGCTTGAAGTTGCTGTGAGATGGTTGGGTCTTTGTCATCTGTATTTAGTTTTCTTTCTATTGCATAAGCCCAAATATCTGATTTGCTCCAATTGCTCAACCTCCTTGGTGTTAGCTGTCCCCTTTATATTTATTGTCTCATGCCATCAGGGTAACTATACCATACCTGCTAACCCATGTGGTGAACACCTCATCATTCGGCCAACTAAAATTGAGAACCTCATCTTTCTGGCTGTTGAACTCTTCCCATTCACCATTAGCCTTCTCAACTTTTGCCTCCTACAATTCAAATAATGCCTTGGCTTTATTCAAAATATCAATAGTTAGCATAAACCAGCCAGTATTTTCCAATGTGATAATACTTTTTGTTTTGTTAGTTAGTGCTTCATTTAATTTCCTTAGCCATAAGGCTTCACTCTTTGTTTTCCCATCTTCTTTGAACATATTGGGATACATATCATACCTCTCCCTAGAGAACTCATCTCTCAAAATTGTGACCCTCTTTATGACCAAGCTCTTTTTGATGTCTAAATTAACCATCATCTTGAGACATTTATGGGTACTAGTCAGGGTGATGTCAACATTATTATACTCATTTGAAAGAGAGTAAAAGGATTTGACATGGGCTGCCTTCCCTTTCCAATTATTCACTATTAGATCCCACTGCTTCTTTTCATTCTCATATGTGCTAGTGATGCTTGCAATTTTATTTCCCAGTAAATAAAGGTTAGAAAGGTTAACCTCACTGGCACACCTTCTGAGGTTGGAAAATATCTGATCTAAACATTTTAGCTTTTCCAATTCCTTAGCCTCTTTATATGTAGGGGAATCTTAAAGATCCCTTTTACCTTCTTCTTCCAGCCTTGACCTCTCACTGATAAACCTGTTCTTCTCAGCCTCTAATTCTACAAATTTAGCATCAATGGCTTCTTGGGTAGTAGGACTTAGAGGTGCAGGGGATGGGGGATATGTTACAAAAGGACTATAGGAGGAGGGTTGAAGAGGTTCCTGAGCAATTACCCCTTGGGGCACAAATTGGACCTTTTGTTTACCCTCCAACTCTGCTATTCTGTTATCTTTCATCAAGGAATTGACCTTTTCCTCATTATAAGCTTTAAGAACAAACTCATATCTCTCATTTAAGGTAGCATAGGACTCCTTTTCTCTCTCTTCTACTTTCATGCTTAAATTGGTTGTTTGTACAAACAGGTTTGCAACTTCATTTCCTGAGGTATCAGCAACCCTCTTCACAATTAGACTGCCTGTGTCTTCAACCTCATTATCCTCCTTCATTCTTCTCTTGTCCTTTTTCTTTAATGAATAGATTGCCAGAGCTACATGATATTCACTAAACTGGGCACCGATTGATGTCCCAATTGTGCTTATAGGTTTAGCTTTCTTTCTTACAACATCAAAGACTACTGCATCCGCTAGATCCCATTGTGGAAATATGAGAACTCCCTACCTCTTAACCATTTGCCTGCCCTCTTCAGGGGTAATCTTATCAAAATTTGATATCATTTCTTTCTTAACTTCTTTCTCTACATCCTCCCTGGAAGAATTGGGTTGAGCTTCCAGCATATTTTGGCACTTGTGATTGTATTCATCAATATGGCACCTCCATAGAAACTGAATGAAATCCCTGGTTTTTATGAAGTTGTCATCAGAAAAGAATTCATCACTGGCCGGCTTGGTTACAGGATCTAACTCCTTACCAGTAAACTCTGCTACTATAAGGTTAGTTGTTGTATGTCTAGGTGCCTCTGGCATCCCTTCTTGCAGCTCTTGAGTGGTAATAACTACTTCACCAACATTCCTTAGTTTTACCAATTTCTCAGCGATGGCCTGGTCTTCATATTGCATGGGGGATTGGGAAGGAGAATACAATTCACTCCCCTATTCTTTTGTTTCCACCCTTTGTCTCTTGGGAGAAGGTACCTCTTGAACATCAATATCTGCTGGTCTCTTTCCCTTATGTTGAAGAGGCTGGTTAGCTTTGGGAGCAATAGTAGTGTATCCTCTCCTCTTATATACTACATAGTTCCCTGGTGGAACTATTCTGCTTTGTGGAAATCTATTCAGGACAGCAAGAGCCCTTTCTAGATCATTTTCAACTGCTCTCTGCCTCTTCTCATTTAGGGTTTGCATAATTCCCTCAAAAAGATTTATTAGGGAATCAATTTTGTAAGACCATGGGAAAAAATCCTTTAAAGGATCATAAGTCTTATCAAAATTTTGAACAAAGTCCAAAGACTTCTTGTATGCCATCCATTTCTCTTTCTTGATTTACTGAACATTAAGGTCAAAATAATTTCTGATGATATCCTCTAGATAATTAAATTGATGTTTTAACATCACACAATTAATCCTCTTCCTGAACATACCCATGATAAAATCCTCATTATCTACACATCTGGATGCAGAAGTGGCTAAATAATAGGGCTCAAAGTACTTATCAAACTATGTCCACCCACATTTGGTTATGATAAAGTGATGGGCTCTGGTGAGGGTAGGAAAGATATTTCCCTTCATCTTTCCGGTCAGGGCTTCTTCCTATAGCCCACCTAATTGCCTTATAATTTTTTCTATTCCATTCTTGAGTGGGACTCTGTAGGGTAGCACATAAGGAGTACCTTTGAAACGATAAACCCTAATTACTATGGGAAAAGGGTATAAAATTAAATCTCCCCAATTGTGAGAAATTTTTAACTCCAAGGAATATTCCATAGGCCTTAAAAGCCTCATCATTTCATTGTGAACCCTAGAATTCTGGTTACTCAGCAGTGACTTGAGTCTAGTTGCAAAGACCTTGTCAAAATATACATAACTAGCATTCTTCCTATCCCATGACAAGTCTGCACTCTACATTTGAATAGGCAATTCTTTACCATCTTGGAATTTTTCCACTTCCATTTCTTCCTCAAAGAAGTCTACACTGTTGAAAAAGAACATATGCATCATGAGGGAATACCAACCCATTGGTTTCTGTATGTTGCCATCTTGAATTCCTGACAAACCCTCATGCATCTCCTGAGTGATATAAGATGTAAAATCAAATACTACTAACAAGTGGGGATGCAGGATTTGAACAACCATTAACATTATATGGATAGGCATTGCCACCTCTTCATCTATCCCTAAAACATCGCATAGAGCACCATACATCTTTCTAGCCTTGCCATTGAAAAGATCCAAATTGAAGGGTTCCGGGGTTCTAGGCCCTACCACAACCAATTTTCCTATTTTTTTGACATACCCCTTCACTACTTCACCCCTGTAATAATCTCTTTGGTTCTGGTATACTTATTTAAAGTACTCAAGATCCATATGTTGAGAGGTGTCAGTCAGCTTGAAAATCCATCTGATTAAATCAGCTGATACAGTCAATAGTATATTTCCCTAGGTGTCCCTAACAACCCTAGCCACCTTATCATAAGTGTTTTCAATCAAGGTGAAGAAATCAGTGTCCATGAACACACTAGGTGCTATTATTTTTCCCATGTCTAATTCCCAAATATTACAAAATGGGGTAGGGGCATTCCTCTGGCTATAGGCTATTCTAAACAAAGTGAGGCTATCAAAACTGGTATAGGCATTTTTCACCCATCTACCAAAATCATATAACCCTTCTCAAATTTTGAAGCGGGGATGTGGTGGGACTACCCTTTTGATTTGTGTGGCATCCCCTGAGGACAGTGGTAATTGTTGCAACAAATCTTCCCTAACATTTCTCTTCTAGTAATCAACCTCTCGAGAAAATTCAACCCTAGGGGCTATTCTAAGGTTTTTTCTCTTAATACTAGACTCAAATTTTGAAACAAATCACTAAAACCTTTTTTAACTGCAAATTCCACCTCAATTTGAAAGCTAGTGAATCAGTAAGCTTACCCATTCTGCGCAAAAGTCGTGTGAAGCTAGTTTTTTTTGCAATTCCATCTTTGCTAAAATGGTTTTGGTGAATCATTGATACTACAGTCGACTTAATCAATTTTATGGCCTCAATCAAATGAATCTTTTGAATTGAATTTGACTAGAGTTGTCACACGTTCTGTAATTAATTCACAGGTTTCAATTTCACAGCTTAACAGCTCTCTGCAACTTATTTTATCAACTTTGAATTTGAATTGTTGATTCTGGACATCATTCTCTACATCTGACAGCTATATTATTTTCCTAAAAACAACTGTTGACTGAGGACACGTGTCGCCACCACTTAATCGCGTAATCACTAGATGTCGAGCACTTTCTCTTTAAGCGATTAAGCGAGCCGTCAGATATGAGACAACTTAACTAAAGTTTAAACTTTTGCCAGCTTTGAATGCCTGGGCCCACCAATTGCCAGATGTCATCACTGCTTAATGGCTTAGTTGATAGATGTCATGCATCTTGGGTATAAGCCATTAATCCAACCGTTAGATCTTTTCAGGCTTTAACACCTTTTATACTTGTCTACGATTGGACCTACACTCCTTCCTAGACACGTGTCACCACCGCTTAATCGCTTTCCTGTTAGATGTCGTGCACCTTTCCTTTAAGTGATTAAGTGGGCCATTCGATCTTTCAAAACTTTCCCACTATTTAACAGAGTGCCTTTACAATTGTTCAACCCCACCAAGGACATGCGTCGCCACCACTTAATTGCTTACTCGTTAGATATCGTGCACCTTTCGTTTAAGCCATTAACCGAGCCATTAGATTTAAAACAACTTTCCCGTGGTTTAAGCTCTTTCCACCTCTGAATGTATGGGTCCACCAAGGACACATGTCACCACCGCTTATTCTCTTAACCGATAGATGTCGAGCACCTTTTGATTAAGCCATTAAGCCAACCGTTCGATCAAAGCTGACTTGGTCGACACATAAGGTGATGACGTAAAATGGACTTTTCATGGCGCGACTTATGAATTATTAGAGTGGTTAGGAATCACAGTCTTTTTGTAAAAGTAACCCATTTAAAATGAACACATGACTTGAGGAAACTTAAGTGACCAAAAAAGTAACATGAAAATAGAATCAGCCAAGGCAGTTAGGGTTTTTAAGTCATTTTTCACCATTTTGAAATAGGTTAAGGGTTTAAGATAATTTTGCAAAGGCGTAAGAACAATTTGAATCTTAATTTCAAAGCCCTTGACACTATCAATGACAGGAGACCCTAGGAAAATTATAGGGCACAATCTAAACAGGAAATAACACCAACATTAGGTTTTCAAAAAGTGAAACCCTAATGAAATATTAATTATCTAGTTAAAAATAATTTAAAAAAAATTCTTTATTTTCAATTTTCACTTACAGCTTGCACATCTCAACTTTATAATATAAAAAACAAAGTCATAATTGAAAATGCATGAGAATATATTTCAATTAAACTAAATCAATTAATCATGCAACTTAAATTAATATTCAATAATTCAATTTGCACAATTAATTACAATTATTGGATTTAATATTTATTAAATCTCAATTATTAAATTAAGACTTAATAATTAAATCAATTAATTAAATATAGGAATTTAATTAATATTTAATTATTAAATAGCCATAAATTTAATATATCAATGTTTTAACCTTATTAAAGGTGCAATTATTAACATTAATATTTACAATAAATATTCATAAAATAAATCAAGCCAAAATCATAATTAAATCAACTCAAATAGAGAAACAACTGAAACGGACACACAAGCACACACATAAAGGCTCACGAAGCCTCATCACTTCACAGATTCAGACTGGATAGTCGATCAGATTCTTGTCAAGTTCTAGGATAAAATAAGGGTTTAGGGTATGGATTTAGGCCTGAATACTATCTCCCCTCTCTTACCATTGAGATATTGTGATAGGGCACACTCACTCCTGCCAATTTAGGGATGACATAGCCTGGTACCTGCAAACCTTTCATCACAAAAATTAACATATAAATACATACAATAGAGAAAAAAATGGTTTAGACTAGTTTATCATCTGGATCTCGTTGAAGAAAGTAACTACGACTGTGTCGCATACCATACCAAACACATCAAACAGTAATGCAAAACATACAAATGATCTATTTGCATACAAATATAGGGTAAGTATTGTTAGCAAACCATAATCAAAATGACATCATAACATATACATAACCATCATGAAATAACTATAAATACATGCAAATAGATGATGTAATACAACTAAACAATGGATCAACAATGTAATGAAAATCAATACATGAATAACCTCAAAACCAACTGAAATAAACCACACAAACATGAAAAGGCCTAAAAGAGTTCACCAACTGAAATAGATAATCAAACTAAGGGGTGGGTCCTACATCAACTCCCTCTTTGCAACTTGCAGGGAAGCCATATCTTATTTAGTATTAATGCTAATCATCTTTGCTTTGAACTATTACACCACATTATTTATGCTATATTTATTTTCCTATTCTTTATATTAGTATAATTGTCAAGCTAAAGACTCAATGAATTATTCAATGCACTGCACTGATGGCATGACACCATCTTTCATATTCTTAATGAGGTCTTTCCTCTTATTATAATCTTTGAAACCCAATTTTATTTCTCTTATCCACATGTCTAGTTTGTCGACCTTCCCTTCCTCGAAAATGGTATTTTCTACCAATTTATTCATGATAACATTATTCATTATTCTTAGATTTGACAAAAATTCATTTCACATTAGTGCATTGGCTTCTATATTGGTCCCATAGCCACCTGAAACCATATAACCCAAAGTGGTGATATCTCATAAATCCCTTCCTCTTCTTCCAGTGCTTCCATTACTGGGGTCATCATGGAAGAATTGTTCTTAAACCTCTTATATACCTTGTGTGATGGATCTAGAGAAGGTTGTGCCTTAGGATTATTTACTTAGATTCTAAAAGGGTAAAAGCACAATAATCTGTCACCCCTAAGGACAATTCTGGGTGTTCATTCATGTTATACTCGGCTGAGTCCAACTCGGCCCAGTCTAACTTGGCCAAGTTTACGTGCCACCGAATGGCGCCTACATGGCCAAGTCATCTCATACACAAGCCAATGGGAGGGCCAGTAGGACTCGGCCAAGTCTGACTAGGCTGAGTCTAACTGGGATGAGTCTGACTCGGCTGAGTCTACCTAGGTGGCATGTCATGTGGCAGCCAAACCTCCAAAAACATAAAAAATCAAGAAGTTTGCACTTCTGTTGGTTTTTTCTCTACTCAAACTAGACAATGTCAAAAAACTAAAAGTGCCCTTTTTTAGATCTCAGAACTACGATTCTTGAGATATAAATTTTATATTGTTTTGACTACAAAAAATTGAACAAGTTCATTAAAAACTATATGTAGGTTATTAAAGCTTTCAAAATTCGTTTCTTTGGATAATATAAAAAAAAATTCTAAATCAATTCATAAAATTTTTACAATCATAGATAACAATAGAGAAGAGAGTAATCTTCAATAATATGTAATTTATTTGGTTTTTGGTATAGTTTTGATAGGATAGAAATGGCGGGAGACAAAAACTGTTGATTTCAAGTAAGTTCAACTTTGAATACTTATAACGGGCAAACTATACATTGAAAAAACTTCTTTCTTTTTTTCTACACTACCTATACATGTCATCTAAAACATATTCTAAAATTGGAGGAAAAAACAATGTTTTACTTATAATGATTTGGCGGGAAGTAAACTCCCTAATTTACAGTTTTTTAAGAAAATGAAAAATAGACCTAAAAATTTCAAAAAACATATTAATTTTGGTTCAATTTTTTAAAAAAAAATTATAGGCATATAAGTCATCCTATTTGACACATTTCATCAGTTTACATCATCTTCAAATTCTCAGTAGAAATGTGACTTTTATGCCCTTCAAGTTTTACAGTTTTGGTGTTGTTGTCCTTTTCCTTTGTAAAAGGGTGATAGATTATTGTGCTTTTACCCAAAAGGCCTGACCCTTTCCCCAGATGAGGAGGGAACACTTGTGGTTGAATCCATGGAAACAGAGGCAGTAAAACTTGGAGCATCCACTTAAGGAGAAGGCTTAGTGGCTTGTTGTGTTGGTGGTGTTGGAGCAATAGCTGATGTAGCAGCAATAGATATCTCTACTTTCATCTTATCTTAAGCCTTTTGCTTCTTCAAAACCTAAGGGGGCTATTGCTTTTCTACTTCCCTTGCATGGCTTGTGACCTTCTGAGGAAAGAGAGTAGAGGGGTTCCTTTTGAAAATAGGAATATGGACCTTCTTCCCTTTCCCTATGTCATCTTTTTGTGGCATGTCCACCTTAGCTTTCATTTTCACTGGTTCTAGCTTCAATGGATTCTTTAGCATATATCTTGTACAATCCACCACATAGCTGGCCCTATGGTCAATGTTATCTAACTCATCAACCCCAATCTCTATTAGATAACTAAGAGGGGGTAAAGCAATTAGTTCTAGTTATCCTACAGTCCCAAATACTCACAGATGTATATAACAACAATTTCAAACATATAAATCAACTCGGTGAAATATAAATTGTGATCTCAATCTCATCTACAAACTCATCTACCAAGTAGAAGTAAAATAAATACTGTGATTACCGGTCAATGTGTATAAAGTAACATGTAAAGAAAAATAACAATCCAACACATCCATACACATTAACATAGATTTTTAATGTGGAAACCCAGCTAAGGGAAAAACCACTTGGGACTAGTAAGCCAAAATAATTCACTCTTTTGAAGTGAGCTCAGTTAAGAGACACCCTATTAAAGGTTACAATGCACATTATTAGGTGTGACCTGGTTAGAGGATTTATTACTAAAATTTATCCCTTGACCAATCATTCACTATGGGTTCAACAAGAAAACAATTAAAATTCATTGAATGTCATGAGAAAAAGACTGTTAAGTCCCACTCGGTTAAGATATTTATTTGTAACAATGGTTAAACTGATATAGTAATGATCTGAATCAAATACAACTCTATTTCCAAATTTTTAGATCTATGATAATTACAATAATACCTCTAATCAATATTCACTTTATTTCCTCTGATTCATCATACTCTATTCTACTTGGTAAATGCTCTTTCTCTGTCACTCAGTGATGTCTGCAGAAATTCTCATTTCTATCTTCAACCAGTTTGATCAGTCATGCATGAAGTTAATCTCTTCATCAATATGCACGTGTATGCATCTTGATTCATAATGAATCTCTTGTCTCTTATATAGACATCATAAACCATTTAATCTCCATCCTTAGATTTTTCCACTTAATCTCCATTTTTTACTTTGCCTCTTCAAACTTCCTCGATAGTTGTGCCAAAAACACATTTCAATCTCCTTTGTCTGATCATCTTGAATTTTCATAGCTATTTGATCAACATAACAAACCTTATTAATTACCTTGAAATGATAAATAATTGTCATCTCATCATTTTATTTGGCCTATTGTTTATATTACTTAGTCAATATTGTGATCTGTTAGTGATACCTATCTCGGTTAACACTAAACTTGGTTTACACTGTGATTGCTCGATGTCCACTATTCTGACTTGGTGTATACAAAATTCTTCAATTACAGATCACATAAATTTTTTTTATTCTAGGTCTTCAATCCATAATAGATATTTGTAACCATGATGATAATAAAAAAAGCTTACATAAATGAGAATACATTAACTGATTAATGTCTATCATCACATTTGTAACTCGGTTGATCATCAAGTCAATGACTTTAAACATAAAATTAGTTGTAGTTCATCAATCTCTCCCTTTGGCATTGATGGAAACACAATATGAAATATGCAATATTAAAACATCATAGAATACAAAATTTCAATTCTAAAACTATATGAAAAATGTTGTAGCTCTACCTAACTTGTATGTATAATATATTTACTCACTACACAACATTAAAACTCACCATGCAGATTCTCCCTATAGATCTGACTCTTCAATTTTTGAATATTCTCTCTTTTTGTAGATAGATATATCATTTCTCTCCCTTTCTCTTTTCTCCTTTTCTCCCTTGTAGTGGATAGATATTTCATTGAATCTTCTCTCCTTTGACAACAATGCCAAAAATAAAATATTTAGCTCTTCAGTAGCCAAAAATATCTCTGGTTTGCGGTTCAGATCAGGTATCTTGAATGTACTGATATGCAATATTGGTCCAGTTCTTAGTTTGTATCAACATGATTGATATTCTGATAAAATATAGGTTGATGCAACCTGCTAGTCAACTTAGTGACCGATAGACAAGGGACGAACCCCTAGTCTATTCCTCAAGTACTCAAATATATCCTTTGGTAAGGGTTTAGTGAATAGGTCAACTGGTTGTTCTTTTGATTGTACATATTCAAGTGTCACATGTTTTTCTTGTACTTGTTCCCTCAAGTAGTGATACTTTATAGATAGATGCTTTGTTTTTGCATGCATCATAGGGTTTTTTGAAATGTTAATTGAAATAGTTTGCATAGTTTGCAGCAGCAACAACATATTTTTCTTCTGCAGTTGTTTGAGATATGCATCCTTGCTTCTTACTGATCCAAGTAACTAATATTTCTCCCACTAAGAATGCTCCACCAGTAGTTCTCTTTCTATCATCAATGTTCCCATCCCAATCACCATCTGTGTAAACTTTCAATTCAAACTTTCCATCTTTCTTGTACCACAATCCATAATCTTTAGTGTTCTTCAAGTATCTAAAAATTATCTTTAAATAATCATATGTGATTCTTTAGGATTAGCAGAGAATCTTGCTACAATACCAATTGTGTGTGCAATATTTGGTCTTGTGTGTACACCATACATCAATTTTCCAATCATTGATCTATACAATGTCTAATTTTCCTCAGTTGTCTTATCTTCTTTTGTCAATTTGCATCCTGTGACCATAGGTGTACCGAATGGTTTTGAATCTTTCATTCTGAATTTCTTTAGTACTTCCTTGATGTACTTTGATTGAGTAATGTATATGCCTTCATCCTTTTGTAAAATTTGCTAGCCAAGAAAAAATTTAATCTCTCCAAACATTGACATTTCAAATTCTTTCCTCATTTCACCAGCGAATGATTTGCATAAGTTATCATTTCCTTCAAATATAATATCATCAACAAAAATTTCAGCAATTAGAATCTTATTATTAGTTCCTCCTTTCAAGTACAAGTTGTTGTTATCACTTGTTACAACAAATCCAATATTAATAAGATAGGAGTGTAGTCTTTGATACCATGCTCTCGGTGCTTGTTTCAGTCCATACAAGGCTTTGTGCAACTTACATACCATGTTTGTTTGATTAGGATCAACAAAACCTTCACATTGTTTAATGTATACCTCTTCTTCCAATATCTCATTCAGAAATGCAAATTTAACATCCATCTGATAAACTTTAAATCCTTTGTAAGCAGCATAAGAAAGCAATATTCTAACTCCTTCAAGTCTAGCAATAGGTGCAAAAGTTTCTCTATAGTCAATACCTTCTTCTTGTGCATACCCTTTGCATACTATTATTGCCTTATTTTGTGTAACATCTCCATTCTCATTCAATTTGTTTTTGAATATCCATTTGGTGCCAATTACATTCTTATCACTCGGCCTCGCTACCAATGTCCATGTTTTCTTCTTCTGTATCTTCTCAATTTCTTCATTCATTGCCTTAATCCATTCATCATTTGCAAGTGAATCTCTAACAATTTTAGGTTCAAATTCACAAATCAAACATGTGTTATCATTCAACTTACTTCATGTCATCATGCCATCTCTCTTGTCTCCAATAATTTGATTTTGTGGATGATGTCTTCTTACATATTTTTCAAGTACAAGTTCAATTGTTTTTCTTCATTGTGTTCTCCAGTTGGTGTATGATTATGATCTCCAGTTGCAACATCTTCCCAGTTCTTGGTTGGTGCAACCTGATGCTTGGTAACATTTCCCTGTTGCTCAGTAATGTTAGGCAGTTTCTCAGGAAAAGTGTTAGGATCTTCAATGTAAAAAAATCTACTATAGTCTTTTGGGTCTCTTTTTCTTTCAGCATCATTCTTCTCAGCTAATTCATCAACTCTTACATTTGCACTTTCAATGATCTTGTTAGAATACATGTTCAAACATTTATAAGTTTTTCTCTTAGTAGAATATCCTAGAAATATTCCTTCATCACCTTTTAAATCAAATTTCCCATTTCTATCATCTTTCATAATATCGCATTGACTTCCAAATATTCTAAAATAAATCACACTAGGTGTGTAACCATACCATAATTCATAAGGTGTCTTGTTTTAATCTTTCTTCAGTTATACTCAGTTCAATGTGTATACAACAATACTAACAACTTCCCTCCAGTATACTTGTGTAACACTCTTTCAATCATCAGTGTTCTAGCACAATCCATAATAGATCTATTTCTCCTTTCAGCAATCCCATTCTGTTGTGGTGTCCTCGGTGCAGAAACTTGTCTCTTAATTCCATGCTCATTACAAAAGTTAGTGAAATCATCAGAAATAAATTCTCCTCATTTGTCTAATCTTAAAATTTTTGGTTCTTTACCACTTTCTTTTTCCACTTTAGCTTTGTACCATTTGAACATCTTAAATGCTTCAGATTTTTCTTTTAAGAACATGACAGTCATCATTCTAGAGTAGTCATCATCAAATAAAATAAAGTATCTATCACCATAATAACTATGTATTCTCATAGGTCCACATAAGTTGGCATGAACCAGTTCCAAAATAACATTAGATGAAAAAGTTTAGCTCTTAAAAGTAGAATTTGGCATTTTCCCATTTGACAATTTTTGTACATGACATGGTCAGGTTTAGATATGCTCGGTAAGCCTCTTGATTTCCTTTTATTACTGATCTTAACCATGTTGTGAAAATTCACATGACATAACCTCTTATTCCATAGCCGCACATCTTCATTTCTAGCCATAAAACAAGAAGTTTCAACAGTGTCAAGATAGAATAGATTACCTTTTGATTGTTCTCCAGTACCGATCAACTTTCTTGTTTCATCATAGATTTTATCTTTTATGTTCTCAAATTCAACTCGGTGACCTATGTTATTCAGCTGTAAAACACTCAACAGATTATAATTAAGTCCTTTCACCCAATATGAATTCACAAATTTTATCATATTGATCAGCAATATAGTCCCTTTTCCTTTCACTAGACAAGGTGTAATATTTCCCATTCTAATAGACCCACCATTATAATGCTCAAGAAATTCAAAATTTTATTTATCTTCAATCATATGATGAGTACAACCACTATCAATAACCCAAATATAATTCTCGATAACTTTATAAATATGTCTTGTTTCAACATACCTTTCATCTTCTTCTGAATCTTCTTTAAAAGCTACAAACATTGTCTCAATATCTTCATCAGTGTCGGTGTTAGTGTATTTATCTTCATCTTCAACAAGGTAACATGCCTTCTTGCCTCCATCTTTGTAATATCGATTATTCCTTCTGTCATACTGTTGGTTGCTTCTATATTCTTGATCATCCTTTCTATCATTAGATCTTTCATTGTTTCTTTAATCATTTTTCCTATTAGGTCATCTGAAAGAAAAGTGTCCAATTTCTCTACAATTAAAGCATATTAAAGGTAGTTTACCTTTATATCTTCCTTTACCTTTATGCAATATTCTATCTGTTAATGCTTCAAGTTCATCAAGTTCTCTCTCATCACTGTGATTGTCACTATAATTTCTTATCATGTGTTTGTTACCAGATTTACTAATTTTTAGAGATGACATAAATACAGACTCAACAGCAGGAACAACGCTATTGTCAAAAAATTTCAGCTCAAATGAAATCAGTCTACTGACTAGACTATCAATTGTAATATTATTTTCAGGTGCTTCTCTCATTTCATGTATTGTAGAGACTCTAATAGCATAAATAGACAATAAAGTTCTGAGAATCCTACTTACAATAGTGTCTTCATCAATAACTACACCTGCTCCATGAATAGCATTCACAACCTCCTTGATTTGGTTACTATAATGTGTTATGTTTTCTCCTTCTTTCATTCTCATGTAGTGAAGAAGCAAGCTCTATCATCATAGTATTGTGTTCATATATTTCTCTCAGTTGATCAATAGTAAAAGGTACAATAGGTAAGGTGAACTCAGTATCCAAGTATTATGTTATATCATTTCCAATCCCCAACAGATATAGTCTCATTCTGCTCTTCCATGTTGAGAAGTTGTCTGTGTTCAGCTTAGGAACATCTTTATTATACATCTTGTGATCTTTAGCTTAAGTCCTTTAAAAATTTCCTTCTAAGAACTATATGCTCTAATACCAATTGTTAGATAACTGAGAGGGGGGGTGAATCAGTTCGTTCCAGTTATCCTACAGTCCCAAATACTCCCAAATTTATATAACAATAATTTCAAACATATAAATCAACTCGGTGAAATATAAACTATGATCTCAAACTCATCTATAAACTCATCTATTGAGTAGCAGTAAAACGAATACTATGATTACCAATCAATGCATATAAAGTGATGTGTAAAGAAAAATAAAAATCAAACACATCCATACACATTAACACATATATTTTTACCATGGAAACCTTGCTAAGGGAAAAACCACCTAGGACCAGTAACCCAAAATAATTCACTCTTCTGAAGTGAGCTCCGTTAAGAGCCAACCCTATTAAAGGTTACAATGCACACTGTTAGGTGTGACCTACTTAGAGGATTTATCACTAACAATTCTCCCTTGACCAATCATTCACTATGGGGTCAACAATAAAATAATCAACATTCATTGAATGTCATAAGAAAAAGACTGTTAAGTCCCACTTGTTTAGGAGATTCATCTATAACAATGGTTAAATAGATATAGTAATGATCTGACTGAAATACAACTCTATTAGTAGATTTTCAATTCTATGCTAAGTAAAATAATACCTCTAATCAATATTCACTTCAGTTTCTCTGATTTATCATACTCTATTCTTCTCGATAAATGCTCTTTCTCTGTCACTCGGTGATGTCTACAGAAATGCTCAGTTTTGTCTTCAACTAGTTTGATCAGTCATGCATGAATTTAATCTCTTCATCAATATGTATGTGTGCACATCTTGATTCATAATGAATCTCTTATTTCTTATATAGACATCATAAACTGTTTAATCTCCATCCTTAGATTTTGCCACTTAATCTCCATTGTTGATTTTGTCACTTCAACCTTCCTTGGTATTTATGTGAAAAATACGTTTCAATATCCTTCATTCGATCATCTTGAATTTTCATAATCGTTTGATCAACATAACAACCTTATCAATTACCTCAAAATCATAAATAATTTCCAACTCATCATTTTATTCGAACTTCAGTTTATATTAATCGATCAATATTGTGATGCATCGGTGATACCTAGCTTGGTTAACACTAAACTTGGTATACACTATGATTGATTGGTGTTTATTGTTTTGACTCGGTGTATACATAATTATTCAATTACTAACCACATAAAATTTTTTTATTCCAGGTCTTCAATCCATAATATATGTTTGTAACCATGATGATAATAAAAACAAGTTGACATCAATGACAATACATTAACTGATCAATATATATCATCACATTTGTAACTCGATTGATCATCAACTCAATGACTTCAAACATAAAATCAGGTGTAGTTCATCAATCTCCACATTAAAATTGGATCTATCAAAAATTCTATCAGTATTATACAATGAAAACAAAGTATCTTTTGAGTCTAATTCTATGTTTCTATTTGATATATACAAACCCAGAGCATCCTAAGCCAATTCAAGATTCATTCTAGAATAATCTCTAATTTGTACCTTTTAATCATCTATACAGTTGGCCCAAGGGTCTTTAATGTGGGTCTCTTTCTTAAAATGAGCTCTCATCACCTTACTGAACATTTTGATGGTGTCAAATTTCCCTCAAACAATGGACAAGGTACCCAACGGGCATTCATCCCACTCCAAGCAAACTAATTTAGCCACATTTACATCGCAATTTGAATATGCCCTTGAGAAATAAAAGCATGGTTTGTGCTTTCTCACTATCAACATGTGAGAATTCAATATTTGTCTATATAGTTTCATCAGCACCACCCTATCAGATGGATACCTTGGAAATTTTTTTGGTTGCAAAGTGCAACTAGCCACCCTAATATATGTGAACTTCCAGAACTGTTTAAATTATTTTCTTACTTTATTTATTTGTGATGCAGCTTCCTCAGACATCATTTTTTACAAATCACCCTCAATGGAACACATGATTGCAAAGATAAAATCATCATTAACGATTTTCTATTCAGGAATATTTTTATTAAGCTTCTTATTTCTCACTAGCTAGGGATAGAGTTTGTATATGTAAGCCTTTAGATCTCTAGGAGACCCCTCATCATCAATATCAAATAAGAGGCTCGAATAGCCAACAAGTACAACACATAGGAGATCATATAAAAATTAGGGTCACTCTTACCCCTTTGCAACTGCCGATCCAAAGTGTCATTGATTATTTGTCCCTAGGGAATCCTCTTCTTGGTCTTCCTAATGGTGTCAATATATAATATCATCTAGGTCACAAGTTGTCTAGCTTGGGGGAGAGCAAAGACTCTTCTCAAAAAAATTACACAGTTCTTCATATCCCCCATTAAGTAAGCCCGGCAACAATTTATCTTATCAATATTTGCCTCCTTGAGTGGCCTATCAAGATAGTTTCTATTTACCTCTTGATCAATGTCGAGCTCATCTTGATACCATCTCTCAGCCCTCTCTATCGAGATATTAGCATATTAATTGTCATATCCCCTGGTTGAAACCTTAATTACATCATCCTCATTTCCGAAATAAGAACTAGTAATAAATATTAATTAAAATAATTAATCATTATAATCTAATTTATTGGTATAATTAATTTTTAATCAATAATTAACTATTTAATTATTTTATATTTAACAAAAGTAATAAATACCAATAATATCAAATTTATCAATATATAGAATAACCAATAACATTAATATAATATTATTAATAGAAATAATATTTATATAATTGATGAACATCAATAATATTAATGTCATGAATCAACATAATGGACCATTATTGAAAGCTATCATAGTTGATGGTACTATGAACCGTCGACTCTTCACATCTGGGAATTTCCCGTGACAACACTAAGGTCGCAACCTCTTTTAGAATGATGGTCCCTTTCCACGCATGGGAATATAAAAGTGGGATTGGAGCTAAAAGAAAAATCATGATGACAATCTTACTCATATACACATTGAAATAGAGGGCAGTAAAAAATATGACAACCTCATAGTAAATTAGCAGCTGGAAAAATAGGAAAAAAGGTATGTATTATAGATCCTCCATCGCTAAATAAAGAATTTAAAAATGATCAAGATACAAATCATTAAGCATGTGTTGTCATTAACTAAGGGAAGATGTGATTAGTATGATAAACTGGTTGGAATAGGAGAAACTTAGTTAATTGGGGGGGAGGGTTGTGTTCAAGAATTAGATATGCATCTTCATCGAATTGATGCCTCTAGTCAACCATTAACTATATAATAAGGATGAATTACTCCTTTTTAGAGGATGACATTTTTATGATTAGAAAAAGCATCTCAATAGACTGTCAACAACTATGTTGAATAATAAATATATTAAGGTTGTTAGAATAACTGAGAGGGGGGTGAATCAGTGGCCTTAACAATTATTCCAAAAGAACCAACCAAATACTTATCTCTCAAATATAATACCTTCAACTATCTTATAGTCTCAATTTCATCAAGATGTATGCCATAAATAATCTTCACAAATATAAACTTCCTGGTAAGATATACTTTTTATCTTTTCTAGACTTTACCGAGTAGCAGCAAATAAACTTAGTGTTAACTGACCAATCTAGTTTCAATAATGTGTAAAAAAAAATATCAATGCAATGAAACATATACAAATTTGACACATAGATTTTAACATGGATACCCAATATGCAAAAAAAACACCTAGGACCGGTAACCCAAAATATTTTCATTCTTCTGAAGTGAGCTCGATGAAGAGCCAACCTTGTTAAAGGTTGCAATACACACTATTAAGTGTGACCTTGTTAGAGGATTTAAAACCAACAATTTCTCTTTTGACCTAGCACTCACTATGACTTCAACAAGAAAACAATTTGATACTCTTGAGTATCTCAATACAATAAGGACTGTTAAATCCCACTCGGTTAAGAGATTTTCTGAATCAATGGTTAAACTGATATAGTAAATGATCTGTTCAAAATATAACTTTGATTTGAAAATATTCAGATCTATTGTTAGTCCAATAATACCTCTTTGATCAATATATACTTCAGTTCCTTTTCTTTCTTTCTTTTATTCTGCTCGATGAATGCTCTGTCCTTTGTTGCTCAGTTTCTATAGAATTTTGTGGCTTTGTTCTTCAACCTGTATGATCAGATCTACATGAAGAGTTCTATCTTCACACAAAATATACTCAGCATTCCTCTCTTTGATAATGAATTCCTTGTCTCTTTATATAGACATGATTAGCCTCTCAATCTCCTTGTTTTTGTCATTGATCTCTCCTTGATCTTTAAAACTTGCCATGATTTTCTTTATCCTGTAAATCTCTCCTTTATTTTTATTCTGTAAATCTCTCCTTGATAACTTTGAATAAAACGTGCTTTTAATCTCCTTCCTTGGTTTAGCTTAACTAATTGTTGATAATAAAATAATCAATCAGTCAATCCCTAAATTGTAGCTCTTCTAGCTAAGAAATTTTGTTGTTCTTTAACTCCAGTTATGCTTGGTCATCAACTTCAGTTACTATTGTGCTCGGTATACAATGTGAACTGCTCAGTGTTCACTGTCACTCAGTGTATACAAAACTTTTATGTTTTACTGACCACATAAACTTTGTCTCTTCAGATCTTCAAGGTTATGACAATATGTGTATGAAAAATCAAACCATATCAAGTTGACATCAATGACAATACAATACATTAATGGATTTAATGTCTTGCATTCACTTTTGAAGTTCCTTGATCATCAAATTATCATCTTCCAACATTCAGTCAATTATAGTTCATCAATATCTCGCTTTGGCATTGATGGAAACACAATATGAAATATGAAGTATAAAACATGACCTAACATACCAAACTTATTGTTCTATAACCAATTCAAATATCTAAATATCGGTAAGCTCTTTTAGCTCAGATTTAATATGTTTAATCACTACAAAAAAATGTTTACCATACATCTCTCCTTGTAGATTTGATTCTGCTGTGTGCTCTCCCTTTCTTCATTCCCTTCAATGGATAGGTGTAGCAATTCAGTCTTCTAATTTGGTCTCTCCTTTTCTTGTAGCATATCTTCTCCCTTATGGATATTTAATTGATTCTTTCTCTCCCTTTGACAACAGTGCCAAAAAAATATACAGCTTTGTAGTATCCAAGAATATATCTGGTGTGTGGCTCAGATAAGTACCTTCAGTGTACTGATATGTCATTGTAGTCCATATCTCAACTTGCATCAACATGATTAATCTTTTGATAATGTGTAGGATGATGAAACCTCCTAGTTAGCTTAGTAACCAGTAGACAAGGGACGAACCCCTAGTCTATCCCTCAGGTATTCAAATTTATCTTTTGACAATGGTTTTGTGAATATGTCTACTACTTGTTTTTTAGATTGTACATATTCCAGTATTACATATTTATCTTATACTTGTTCCCTCAAGTAATGATACTTAATAGATATGTACTTTGTCTTAGAATGCATCACAGGGTTCTTTGAAATTTTTATAGCACTTGTATTATCACAATAGATAATTACTGGGTCAAGAATTTCCTCATTCATACCTTTCAGTAATTTCTTGATCCATGCAATGTTAGAGAAATTTGCAGCAGAAACTACATATTCTACTTCTATAGTTGATTGATATATGCATCCTTTCTTTTTACTTATCCATGTGACAAGTCTCTCACCCATAAAGAATTCTCCTCCTATAGTTCTCTTTCTATCATCTATGTTTCCAGACCAATCAACATCAGTATAAACTTCTAGCTCAAATTTTCCTTCTTTATTGTACCACAAACCATAATCTTTAGTATTCTTCAGATATCTCAAAATTCTTTTAACAACAGTCATGTGTGATTCCTTAGGGTTAGCAGAGAATCTTGCAACTATACCAACTGCATGTTCTATATCAAGTCTAGTGTGTACAACATACATTAGTTTACCAATCATATATTTGTATAAGGTATGATTTACCTCAGTTTTCTTGTCTTCCTTTGTCAATTTTCATCCAGTTACCATAGGTGTTCCAACTGGTTTGGAGTCCTCCATCTTGAATATCTTCAAAAATTATTTGATGTATTTTAATTGTGTGATGTAGATGCCTTCAGCCTGTTGTAGAATCTATAGACCAAGAAAAATTTTGATCTCTCCAAACATTGACATTTCAAATTCTTTGCTCATTTCATCATAAAATTACTTGCATAGCATATCATTACCTCCAAATATGATATCATCAAAAAATATCTCAGCAATCAAAAACTTATCATTAGTATCTCCTTTCAAATAAAGATTACTATTGTCACTTGTTCTAACAAATCCAATACTAATGAGATAAGGGTGAAGTCTTTCATACCATTCTCTCGGTGCTTGTTTCAATCCATACAAGGCTTTGTGTAGTTTACAAACCATGTTCCTCTTGTTAGGATCAACAAACCCTTTAGGTTGTTCAATGCATACCTCCTCTTCTAGTACTATAGTCAGAAATGTAGATTTAACATCCATTTGGTATACTTTGAATCCTTTAAAAGCGGCATAAGTAAGTAGAATTCTTACTCCTAGACTAGAAATGGGTGCAAAGGTTTCTCCATAGTCAATACCTTCTTCTTGTGCATACCCTTTGCATACCACTCTTTCTATGTTCCTTGTGACTTCTCCATTCTCATTAAGTTTGTTTCTGAAAATCCATTTGGTCCCAATGACATTTTTGTCACTTGGTCTAGGTACTAATGTCCATGTTTTATTCTTCTCAATATGTTCAATCTCTTCATTCATTCCACTAACCCATTCTTGTTTCTCAAGTTTAGCATTAATAGACTTAGGCTCAAAATCACAAATCAAACATATATTATTAAGTAACTTACTTCTTGTTCTCATTCCTACTCTTTTTTCCCCAATGATCTAGTCCTGTGGATGGTGTCTTCTAACATATTTAGCAAGTACACATTCAGAGCTCTGATCATCATCCCTCAGTTCAACATTGTGAGCATTTTCCTGATTCTCGGTGTGTGCAGCCTATTGCTCAGTCACATTGTTCTATCGCTCAGGAAAGGAGTCATATTATTTAATGTAGACAAATCTATTGTAATCTTAAAGTTCCTTTCTGCTTTCCTCATCATTTTTCTCAGCAAATTCAGCCACTTTAACATTTGCACTCTTAATGATTTTGTTAGAAGATTTGTTCAGACATTTATAAGCTTTGTTTTTAGTAGAATATCCTATAAATATTCCTTCATCACTTTTAGATTCAAGTTTCCCATTTCTATAATATTTTATTATATAACATTGACTTCCAAAAATTCTAAAGTAACTCACATTTGGTTTGTATCCATACCATAGCTCGTAAGGTGTTGTTGGAAAGATTGTTTGGAAAGCTACAATGGAAACAATTGTTGTTTTGTCATTGATGTCAAACCTTAATTGCTGAGACTATTGCTATCTGTTTGAGTACTATATCTATTGATTGATGAAGAATATTTGAAGAAAAGGATAACAAGAAGACCGAGGGAAATGATTGAGTTATGGGTAAACACAAGGGTACTTGATCATTTGGCACATTGGAAAAGTGATATTTTGTTTATCTTTCACTAACAATTCACTAAGAAGTTGATTTTGAGCGAAGCCAGTGATGGCCGAGCACCAGTGAAATGCCAAGGAATATAGAGGCGACCGAGCGGAAGAACACAGTGTTGGCCGAGTAACAGTATTTTGGTAATTGATAAGATTTGAGATCTCTGGCTGACATAATTGAATTTATTGGAATATGTGAAGTTTATTATGGATAATTAATAGTGGTTCACATTAATTAAATGCATGGGAAACTGTTATCATTGCATGGATTCAAGATTTAATTGGTGATTGTATTGGAGAAATAAATTAAATGTAATGATGGAAAGATTCATTGGATCTGACCTAACCTAAGATCTATGATCTTGATTAAGCAGAAACAGATTTGTCTGACCTAGATGAAGAGGTCTATGATAACCTCAAGGGGTTATTCATGTAGTGAGCTATGATTGTAGAGTATGCAAGAGGATTGCATGGTTAATTGACTGATTGGCATGATCTAGAAAAGAAGGCTAAGCAGAGAAGCAGAGAGAGATTGCTTGATGGATTTACAAGCAGATCTGAAGATTGAAATGAGAATGGAGGCCACTCAGTAAATTAGCATAAGAGCTGAATTGGATTTGGACTGGCAAAGTAAGTTGTATGAATCAGATCACACTTGCTGATTACTTTCTAGCCATTGTATCAGTTAAAATCCTTTAACCAAGTTGACCTAAAAATCATTGTATAAATCCTTTGAGTAATGTGACATTCAGATTGGAATGTTATAAGTCCTCTAACAAGGCCACTCCTAACAGGGTGATTAAATCCTTTAACCAGGTCACATTTGACAGTGCATTTTGTAACATTTAACAAGGTTGGCTCCTAACAGAGATCACTTCAGAAGAGTGAAATTTTGGTAGCATGTTACTGGTGGTTTTTCACATATTGGGTTTCCACATTAAATCATGGTGTCAAAATGTGTGAATGTTTATGTTGTGTTTTACTGTTAAGTTTCTGCAAGCTTATTTCATTAGTACAGTAAACTGCACATTTTTATATTATTGCTGCTAAGTAGATCTGAATTGTTCAAATTGGTATAAAGTTTTAATGGGCACATCTAGACCTGAGGATAACTGATTCACCCCCTCTCTCAATTATTATGAATTTATTCTAACAATTGGTATCAGAGCTTAGTTCTCTTGCAAATAGTTTGAAGGTACTTGGAGAAAAAGATCAAGATGTATAAAAGGGAGGTACCAAAGTTGAACAAGGATAACTTTCCTGCATGGAAAAGTTTGATGAAATTTCACTTGGCTGGTGTTGGTGATTCTGCTAAACGTCATGTTGATCAAGAATATGTAGCCCCTATAGGAGTTCTCAATGTTGCACAGTTAAGAGAAAAGAAAGAACATAATCAAGCAATGTTGGAGATTGCATCATCCCTAAACTATCATGAGTTTGAAGACATAAAGGACTATACAATCACAAATCAAATGTGGGATGCCCTTGAAACTATCTATGAAGGTGACACAAATGTGCTAAGAGCCAAATCTGAAAGCTTGAGAGGTAATTTTGATGAAATGAAAATCCAAGAAGGAGAAAATATAGTTCAATATTATGGTAGGATAAAGGAAGTTGTAAATGCTATTAGATGAGCTAAAGGAACCATTGATGATAACACCATCATGAGAAAGGTACTAAGAACACTTCTTCCTATTTATTCTATTAGAGTATCTGCAATTCAAGAATTGAGATGTACTCCTAACAACAATTTGAATTTGGAAATTTTGGTAGGCAGACTTACTGCATTTGAGATGTCAAATTTTGATAACTATACTCCACAAGCCATTGAATCTGCATTCAAGTCCTAGATGGTCCTCAACAAATCAAGCAAAGGAAAGAAATGTGTGGATAGTAATAGTGACACTTCTGATGATGATCTAGAAGAACTTGAGGCACTTATGGCAAGAAGACTATCTAGACGAAAAGAAAAATTCAAAGGTAAACTTCCTATTATTTGTTTTTCATGCAACAAGGTTGGTCATATCACTGCAAGATGTCCTGATAAGAATGACAAAGATGAAAGAATAGAAAAAAAGTATAAAGACAAAAAGGATGACCAAGACTTTAGGAAGTACAAGGATTACAAAGACAAAGGTAAGAAATCCTGCTATATAGCTGAAGAAGCTTCTGACAATGAATCTGATAAATCTAATGAAAATGATATAGAAGTTGTGCATGTTGCAATCAAAGACGATGTTGATGATGATGAGAAAATTGTACTAATTTCTTAGATGAGTAAAGGCGATCATTGGATTATTGATAGTGGTTGTTCACATCACATGACCGGTGATAAAGATAAATTTGAAACCTTGGATCAGTGTAAAGGTGGTTATGTTAAATTTGGAAATGATACACCATGTCATGTTAAAGGGAAAGGATCAATTCAATTGACTAAAAAAATTAGATGTGATGATGTATATTGGGTTGATGATCTTAAGTATAACTTATTGAGTGTTGCACAACTGAATAATTCTGGCTACGGAGTTGAATTCCATCATACGAAAGCAAAGATATATGATGCCAATGGAGAATTAGTTGGAAGTGATGAGTAGACAAAATGTAACTTGTTTTATCTAGATTTAACTATTGATACATGCTTGTTTGCACAATATAGTGATGGTTGGTTATGGCATAAAAGGTTGTCATGACAATTTTGATAACTTGGTAAGCATAAGAAAATTGAAAAAGGTTAGAGGGCTTCCTAAGTTAAAGAAACCTGAAAATGCAATGTGCAAGCAATGTCAATTGGGCAAGATGACTAAATCTAGTTTCAAGAGTAAAACTCATACTTCTGAGGATATTCTAGAATTGGTTCATACTGACCTCTATGGTCCCATCGGTGAGAAACGTTACTGGGGAGACAATTTTTATCTTATTTCTTGATGATTACTCTAGAATGATGATTGTTATATTTCTTAAAGAAAAATTTGATGCATTCCAGTTATTTAAGTGGTACTTGGCAAAAGTTGAAAAGGAGATAGGTAAAAGTATGAAATGTCTAAGATCTGACAGAGGAGGCAATTTTATTTCTAATGAGTTTAATAGGTTTTGCAATGACAGAGGGATAAAAAGATAGATGTCTGCTCCTAGGACACCACCACAGAATGGTATAGCTGAAAGAAGAAATTGATCTATCATGGATTTTTCCAGAACACTAATGATGGAGAAAAATGTTGCACTAAAATATTGGAGAAAAGTTGTAAGTATAGTAGTCTATACCTTGAATAGAGTACAAGTCAAGAAAGGTACAAATACTACACCTTATGAGCTATGGTATGGATATGCACCTAGTGTAAGCTATTTTAAAGTTTTTGGAAGTAGATATTTCATACTGAAGGATAAAAGAAATGGAAAAATTGATGCTAAAGGTGAGGAAGGCATATTTCTTGGTTATTAAACTAAAAGTAAAGCATACAAGTGTTTGAATTCTAACACTAAAAAATTTGTGGAAAGTGCAAATGTTAGAATTGATGAATATGTAGAAAGAAATAAAGCTGAAAGCATGATTGAGCGTAAGAGTTACAAATCATTCACCTATCCTGATGAGGAAGATTCTAATGAATTACTTGAAATTGAGAATGAATTTGCCGAGAAATAGTTTGCTCCTGCCGAGTCACAGAACAAAATTGTTGGGCAATAGGAGGTGACTGTTGAGCTATCTAATAGAGATGCTAAGTCATAGTTTCAACCTGAATTAAACATGAATGATCAATCTAAAGCAGAGAAAGAACCTACTTTGGAAAAGTATGTTAGAAGGCACCATAAACTAGATCAAATCATAGGAGCAAAGGATTTTGCAGTCATGACAAGAAGAAAATTGAGAGAAGATACCTACTTATTATGTGATTTTGAGCCTAAAACAGTAAAAGATGCTTTAGACAATGAATACTGGATTCAAGCCATGAATGAAGAGATTGAAAAAATTGAAAAGAACAATACTTGGACACTTGTACCTAGGCTAAATGATAAAAATGTAATTGGTACTAAGTGGGTATTCAGAAACAAGATGAATGAACATGGAGAGGTAACAATAAATAAAGCTAGAATGGTATGCAAGGGTTATGCACAAGAGGAAGGAATTGACTATTGAGAGACATTCTCTCCATTTGCAATATTGGAAGGAGTAATAACCTTACTTGCATATGCAACCTACAAAGGATTTAAAGTCTATCAAATGGATGTAATGTCAACATTTCTAAATGGGATATTAGAAGAAGAAGTATACATTGAACAAGCTGATGGATTTGTTGACCCAAGAAAAAGGAATATGGTTTCAAAATTACACAAAGCACTATATGGACTGAAGCAAGCACCTAGAGCATGGTATGAGAGATTGCACAACTATCTAATGAAGATTGGATTTGCAAGAACCAATGACAACAATAATCTATGTTTGAAGACAGAGAAAAGTAAAGGTACTTTATTAGCTAAAATTTTTGTTGATGACATTATCTTTTGTGGACAACAAATGTTATGCCAAGCATTTGCAAAGGAGATGCAAACTAAGTTTGAGATGTCTATGTTTGGTGAGAAAAAAATTTGTTGGCTTACAAATATATCAGATGAAGAATGGTATCTATATTACTCAATCAAAATATGTCAAAGAGATACTAAAAACTTTTGGAATGGAAGATTCAAAACCAGTGAGTACACCCATGGCTACTAGACAAAAGTTAACAAAAAATGATGAGACAAAAGAAGTAAATCAAACACTGTACAGATCAATGATTGGAAAACTACAATATGTTGTACACAGTAGACCTGATATTGCATTGGTTGTTGGAATTGTTGCTAGATTTTCTGCCAATCCCAAGGAAACTCATATAATGGCAGTAAAAAGGATTCTGAGATATTTGAAAGGAACAAATGAATATGGTTTTTATTACAAAAGGAATGATAAATTTGAACTTAGAGTTTATACTGATTCTGATTGGGATAGAAATGTTGATGATAGAAAAAGCACCACAGGAGGAGCATTTCTTTTGGGAAAAAGATTAGTTTCATGGACAAGCAAGAAACAAAACTACACCTCACAATCTATAGCTAAAGCCAAGTATGTGGTAGCAATAGTTGATTGCTCTAATATTGTGTGGTTGAAGATACTACTGAAAGGTATGAAAGAAGAGATCATAGAACCAGTTTTCATATATTGTGATAACACGAGTTCCATTAATATATCAAAGAACCCTGTAATGCACTCTAAGAAAAATCATATAGCTATCAAGTATCATTACTTGAGGGAGCTAGTTCAGAAGAAGGAAGTGAGACTAGAATATGTAAACACTAAGGAACAGTTAGTAGACATATTTACAAAGGCACTACCCAAGGATGCTCATGAGTATCTATGAGGTAAATTAGGGGTGATTTACCTAACTGAGGATAATTATTTTAGAATGGTACTATTGTATCAAATGTTATATTCAGAATATTTTTCACATTGATGCACCGACAGTCACACTTTAGGATGCTGCCTAAAGTTCTGAAAGACAAACAAGGACAAAAAAAGAAAATCAGTCATAAGCAAGATGGCATGATACAGAGTTTAGAACAGAAGAATCTTCATGATGAAGATGTCAACATCTTTGGCATTGTTTTCAAAGAGGGAGAAATGTACTGAGAAAGATAGAGGGAGAAGTTTACTGAAAGAGGGAGAGTTTACTACTTAGAGAAAAAGAGATTGATGAACAGAAGCAGAAATACATCAGTGTGATCACAGACACAGAGGGAGAAAATTTTTACATTATGAGAATTAGAATGAAGCTAAATACATTAATTAAGATTTGTTCATATCAAGAAACACAGGAAATTTTTTTGGATTGTATGGTAACTATGGTTGAAAATTATTGTTTTATTGTTTAGTGTTGCCATCAATGCCAAAGAGGGAGATTGTTGGAAATATTGTTTGGAAAGCTACAATGCAAACAATTTTTGTTTTGTCATTGATGTCAAACCTTAACTAGTGAGACTATTGCTATCTATTTGAGTAACATATCTATTGATTGATGAAGAAGATTTGAAGAAAAGGATAACAAGAAGACCGAGGGAAATAGTTGAGTTATGGGTAAACACAAGGGTACTTGATCATTTGGCACATTGGAAAAGTGATATGGTGTTTATCTTTCAGGGACATTTCACTAAGAAGTTGATTTCAAGCATTGCAAAGTTGATGTCAAGTGAAGCCAGTGATGGCCGAGCACGAGTGAAATGCTGAGGAATATAGAGGCAACTGAGCAGTATAACATAGTGTTGGCCGAGTAGTTCAGTATTTTGGTAATTGATGAGATTTGAGATCTCTAGCCGACATAATTGAATTTATTGGAATATGTGATCTTTATTATGGATAATTAATTTTGGTCCACATTAATTAAATGAATGGGAAACCATTATCAATGCATGGATTCAAGATTTAATTGGTGATTGTATTGTATAAATAAATTAAATGTAATGATGGAAAGATCCATTGGATCTGACCTAACCTAAGATCTATGATCTTGATTAAGCGGAAAAAGATACGTTTGACCTAGATGAAGAGGTATATGATAACCTCAATGGATTATTCATGTAGTGAGCTATGAATGCAGAGTATGCAAGAGGATTGCATGGTTAATTGACTAATTGGCATGATCCAAAAAGGAAGGCTAAGTAGAGAAGCAGAGAGAGATTGCTTGATAGATTTACAAGAAGATCTGAAGATTGAAATGAGAATGGAGGCCACTCAGTAATTTAGCATAAGAGTTGAATTGGATCTAGATTGGCAAAGTAAGTTGTATGAATCAGATCACACCTGCTGATTACTTTCTAACCATTGTATCAATTTAAATCCTTTAACCAGGTTGACCTAGCAGTCATTGTCTAAATCCTTTGAGAAAGGTGACATTCATATTGGAATGTTATAAATCCTCTAACAAGGCCACTCTTGACAAGGTGATTAAATCCTTTAACTAGGTCACATTTGATAGTGTGTTTTGTAACCTTTAATAGGGTTGGCTCCTAATAGAGCTCACTTCAAAAGAGTGAAATTTTGGCAGCATGTTACTGGTGGTTTTTCCCATGTTGGGTTTCCACATTAAATCATGGTGTCAAAATGTGTGAATGGTTATGTTTTGTTTTACTGTTAAGTTTCTCCAAGATTATTTCATTAGTACAATAAACTACACATTTTTATATTATTGCTGTCAAGCATATCTGAATTGTTCTAATTGGTATAAAGTTTTAATGGGAACATCTGGACTTGAGGATAAATGATTCACCTCCCCTCTCAGTTATTCTAAATTCATTCTAATAGGTGTCTTATTTGTGTCTTTCTTCAATTGAACTTGGTTCAGTGTATAGACAATAGTACTTACATCTTCTCTCCAAAATGTTTGTGTGATGCCTTTTTCAATCATCAGTGTTCTAGCACTATCAACAATTGATCTGTTCGTCCTTTCAACAATCCCATTTTTATGTGGTGTTCTCTGTGTAGAAACATGTCTTGTAATCCCATGCTCATTACAAAAGTTGGTGAATTCATTAGAAATAAATTCGCCTCCTCTATCCAATCTTAAACATTTCAGTTCATTTCCACTTTGTTTTTCAACTTTAGCTTTTTACCATTTGAACATCTTAAATGCTTCAAATTTCTCTTTTAAAAACATGACAATCATCATCCTAGAATAGTCATCAACAAATAGAATAAAGTATCTATCACCTTAATTTCTCTTTGTTCTAATTGGTCCACATAAGTTAGTATGGACTAAATCCAAAATAGCATTAGATGAGTAGGTTTTGCTCTTGAAACTAGACTTTGTCATGTTTCCTATTTCATAATTCTTGCACATAACATGGTCAGAATTTGAAATAATCTGTAAGCCTCTCACTTTTCTTTTCTTACTTATCTTAACCATGTTGTCAAAATTCACATGAAATAACCTTTTATGCCACAACCAAACATATTCATTTCTAGCCAATAAATAAGTGGTCTCAATATTATCAAGATAGAATAGATTACCTTTTTTTTGTTCACCAGTACCGATCAACTTTCATGTTCCATTATAGATCATTTCCTTTTTGTTCTCAAATGAAACTCGGTGTCCTATGTTGCTCAGCTGTTAAACACTCAATCGATTATAGTTAAGTCATTTCACCCAATATGCATTTTCACATATGATCAGATTATTCAACATGATGGTACCTTTCCCTTCAATTGGGAAAGGTGAGTCATTACCCATCCTAACTAATCCATCATTATAATATTCAAAAGTTTCAAAATTTTCTTTATCTCCAGTCATGTGATGAGTACAACCATTATCAATAATCCAGCCATCATTTTTGATAACTTTAGATATGAGTGTTTTTTTAACATACCTTTCTTATTTGTCTGAATCATCCTTCATAGCAACAAATCCTACCTCAATATCTTCATCAAAATCAGTATCAAAATTTCTAGCTTTATTCTCAACCAGGTAACAAGCCTTCTTTCATTTGTCCTTGTAATCTCAGTTATCTCTTCTATCAGAGTGTCGGTTGCTTTTGTAGTCTCGATCATCACTTATATCATAATTCTTTTCATAAGATCTGTCATTATCTCTTTCATCCTTTCTATTTTTAGGGCATCTAGCAATAAAATTTCCAATTTCTTTTTAGTTTAAATAGACCAATGGTAATTTACCTTTATATCTACCTTTACCTCTATGTAATCTCCTAGCCATTAGTGCTTCAAGTCAATCAAGTTCTTTCTCATCACTATCATTGTCACTATCATTTCTCATAGTATGTTTGTTACTAGATTTTCTTATTTTCAGAGAAGACTTGAATGTAGACTCAATAGTAGGTAAGACACTATTGTCATAGTTGTTCATTTCAAATGAAATAAGTCTACCAATCAAACTATCAAGAGTAACATTGTTACTAGCTACTGCTCTCATTTCTTGAATTGCAGATACTCTAATAGCATAAACAAGAAGTAAGGATCTTATAATTTACTTATAATTATTTCTTCGTCAAGTACTCCTCCTACTCCATGGATAGCATTAACAACTTCTTTGATTATGTCACTGTACTGATTGATTTTCTCTCCTTCTTTCATTCTTAGGTCATCAAACTTTCCTCTTAGGATTTTAGATTTAGCTCTCAGCACATTGGCATCTCCTCCATCTACGAGCTTGAGTTTGTCCCACATTTTATTTACAAAGGTTCATGATTTCACATCTTCAAATTCAACATCGGTTAGTGAAGAAGCAAGTTCAATAATCATGGAATTGTGTTCATGTTTCTTTCTCAATTGATCAATAGTCAGAGGTCTATTAGGTGCAACATATTCAGTATCCAAGTATTGTGTAACATCATTTCCAATACCAGATAGATGAAGTCTTATCCTACTTTTCCATGATGCAAAGTTGTCCTTGTTCAACTTAGGCACATCCCTTTTACTCACCTTGTGATCTTCAGTTTAAGTCCCTTTAAAATTTTCTTGCAAGCACCAAAGCTCTGAAACCAATTGTTAGAATAACTAAGAGGGGGGGGGGGGGGGGAATTNGGGGGGGGGGGGTGAATTAGTGGCCTTAACAATTATTCCGAAAGATCCAACCAAAAAATTATCTCTCAAATATAATACTTTAAGTTATTTTATAGTCTCAATTTCATCAAGATGTATGCCATAAATAATCTTAAAAAATATAAACTGCTCGGTAAGATATATTGTTTATCTTTTCTAGACTTTACTGAGTAGTAGCAAATAAACTTAGTGTTAACTAACCAATCTAGTTTCAATAGTGTGTAAAAAAAATATCAATGCAATGAAAAATATACACATTTGACAAATAGATTTTAACGTGGACACCCAATATGGGAAAAAACTACCTAGGACCAGTAATCAAAGATATTTTCACTCTTTTGAAGTGAGCTCGGTCAAGAGCCAACCCTGTTAAAGGTTACAATACACACTGTTAAGTACAACCTTGTTAGAGGATTTAAAACCAACATTTTTTTCTTTTGACCTAGCACTCGCTATGCTGTCAAGAAGAAAACCTTTTGATACTCTTGAGTATCTCAATACAATAAGGACTGTTAAATCCCACTCGGTTAAGAGATTTTCTGAATCAATGGTTAAAATGATATAGTAAATGATCTGTTCAAAATATAAAATTGATTTACAAATATTCAGATCTATTTTTAGTCCAATAACACCACTCTGATCAATATATACTTCAGTTCCTTTGCTTTCTTTTTTTTATTCTTCTTGATGAATGCTTTGTCCTCTATTGCTCGATGTCTACAAAATTCTTTGGCTATGTTCTTCAACCTGTATGATCAAATCTACATGAAGAGTTCTATCTTCACATAAAATAAACTCAGCATTCCTCTCTTTGATAATGAATTCCTTGTCTCTTTATATAGACATGATTAGCCTCTCAATCTCCTTGTTTTTGTCGTAGGCCTCTCCTTGATCTGTAAAACTCGCCATGATTTTATTTATCCCATAAATATCTCCTTTAGTTTTATTCTGTAAATCTCTCCTTGATAACTATGAATGAAATGTGATTTTAATCTCCTTCCTTGCTTTAGGTTAACTAATCATTGATAATAAAACAATCAATCCGTCAATCCCTAAACTGTAGCTTTTCTAGCTAAGAAATTTTTTCATTCTTTAACTCGAGTTATGCTCGGTCACCAACTTTAGTTATGCTCAGTCATTAACTCTTGCTCGGTTACTACTATGCTCGGTGTACACTATGAACTACTCAGTGTTTATTGTCACTCGGTGTATATAGACCTTTTATGTTTTACTGACCACATAAACTTTGTCTCTTTAAATCTTCAAGGTTATGATAATATGTTTATGAACAATCAAACCATATCAAGTTGGCATCAATGACAATATAATACATTAACTGATTTAATGTCTTGCATTCACTTTTGCAACTTCATGATCATCAACTTATCATCTCCAAACATTCAATCAGTTATAGTTCATCAGAGGCGGTATGACATATTGCATGAGTATTTTTGTGAATACATTAGAGAAGTGACAATGTGATAGTATAGATTGTTTAGAGAGTCATGGAGGTGATTGAAGGAATCCTTTCTTCCATTTGTCTTTGACCTTTTTAGTAATTTTTCTTGCAATCTCCTTTCCTAGATGACATTCTAAGACCAAGATATGGGATTACATACCTAGGACACAAACTCAAAACCCTCAACAGAAAGAAGATAAGAGAAATCCAACATTAACAAGGTTTAATGGCCTTTTACACTTTGAGGTCCACATCACTCAGGCAGGTATACCTTATCTGCACACACATAACCGCTTTGTGATAAACAATAGCTTGCATATATATAACTATGGAATATCTTTCAAACCTTTAGGTAACATGTACCTCAATGTCTTTACCAAATCTTATGCAATATCCCTCTTCCTTAAAGAATTTTTGAAAACCACAACTACTATAACAACCTCCTACAAACATGGAGGGAAAATATTTTCATTTATGTTTTGGATTAATGGATCTCTGAAATACCCCAGATCTCTCATAGACCAGTGCCTTATCCAATGGGTGACAAATTCAAACATAACAATGTAAAAGAATATTATGAATAAAGAAGATAGCATAGTCTAATACGTCTAATGCCTTACATCAAACATACCCCATCAGTCAAGTTCTACTTGTGGATCCACTTGTGTATTCAAATATGTAATTACCTATTCAAAGTATTTAACCCTACCCTTGGAAGAGACCTTGGAATTGATAATTCATTGATCGACATCCATTGAAAGACAAGTTGACATATCCTTGATACCCTAACTCATACACATCTGAAAACAAATCACAAATCATAGTTATCCTTTAAATAACTCTATTGCTGATCTACAATAAATAAGACCAAAACACCCTGGATCTCTTAACCTATGAAATTTGGAAAGCATGATTGAGACAACTTGATAACATAACAACCATACTGTAATTTTCTTCATAAATCTAACTATTACAATGATGTTCTTATCTAGAACTAGAATGAGATCAAGAACACCCTATATGCAGAGAAAAGGCAGAAATGTTTACAGAAGAACCACACTTGGAACCTGCCCTACCTTGCAATGTATTCAGAACCCTTACAACAAAGAGAAGAAAGATGCTTAAAGAAGAAGGAAACCCTAAAATGAATCCAATTGACATCTGTCCTTCCATATCTAATTTGAACTTATCTTCTTTCCTCAACTGAATTGATCTTTCTTCAAAATATCTACAAAAATAAATCTAATCTGTACCACTTGACTCGGGAAAATAGCCAACATAAATGGTAGAAAAGATAGGAACCAGACTAAAGTTTTAGAAAATATAAAATATTAAGAGAACCCTAAAAAAACAATAGTCAACAAAAATAGAACCACAGTCAATAAAAGACTATCTTCTCAGCACCTTATAGCCTCATAAATTTGACCCACAAGATCAGATTTATCATTTATCACCTCTGCAACTTGGAAAGAAGCGCCACCACCAGGAAACCTTGAGAAAACCATTTAAATATTTGAAAATATAATTCCAACAAATATAGGTGGCATAAAATATACCATCAATGACCGATATTGAATCTTTATTCAAATTTAAAACACAGTTGTTGATCAACCTTTAAATACATGGGATCCAAGATCAGATTTGGACATGCGTCGCACAAGCGCAATCCCAAAAACAATATCTCTTGTCCAATTTTCCATTGAGGCAACGCACTAACTGCAAGATTAAAACAAATACGTCTGATCTTTATTTTCCATTTCAATGTTGACTCCGATCTAAGATGCGACATGGACAATGATCACTATGCTTTAATGAATATCCTTCATCCATCTTTCCTTTAAGGCACTGCAACAACCGTTAGATCAAACTTAACCTGATCTACCTTTACTTCCTTTTAGTACTGACCATTTTCCACATGTCTGTCTGTCGCAATGCCTTAAAGAATAAACTTTGATCAACTTCCCTTTATGGCATAGTGCATCTTCTGAGATCAGTCATAAATTTAACCCTTTGTCACAGCTCAGACCCATGATCACAGGATGTCACACATAAAATAGTCGTAATGCCTCAATTAGTAAGCACCGATAAAATTTTACTTAAGGCTTTACACCGACCATAGGATCAAATCTGATTTGAACATGGTTTAAGTTACCTTTAACTTAGCTTAGGCCCTCACTTTCCATGTGTTTGTCTGTAGTGATGTTGCAAATATTAACCGCAGTGCGTCATATGTTTAAGGAAAAGTGCCCACTGTAGATGACATATGATCCAATGGTGCTCGAAAGATCACCACTAGCTTTGAAGAATGCTAACCTCAAGATGTTAGAATGGACATATGGTGCATAGTCATAAAGCCTTGATGATTAAATTGAGAACATCTTGCGTTTGAGGGATAGCGATAGCCATTGAATTTAGGTTAACTTGTTCAACAGATGCATCAAATAAAACCTACGGGGACTTAGGAAATAGGAAAAATAAAACATAAACCCTGATAATAAAAAGGACTTAGGAGATAAAGTGGCCCCGCGCGATGAAAAATTTAAAAACACATGGTTTTTAGGACTGTAAGTGACCCAACAAGGTAACACAACTTTATAATAGGAGCAGGTGGCCTAGGGTAAAGAGTAGCTTCATACCAAGGGCTAAAAATTTGCAATTAGGGCTTAAGGAATACGCCTAAAACAAGGAGAAAAAGTACCATTTGAACCTGGAAAATATCATTCCTAATAGTGGCTCTGACTGAGGAAGGTTGAATGCAAGTTCAATGCTAGATTCTAGATCTCTTAGAAGAGCAGACCAAGAAAAAAAAAACCCTACAGAAAACACAGTAAAGAAGAAAAAAACTAGGAATTTTACAAATATATACATTGCTTCTCAACAGAGTGAACTTATCTCTACCTTCTTTTCCCTGATTTGAAAAAAAAATCAAACCAAGCTTGATGGCCCAAAGCCATCAACAAAATTCTGATTTAGCTTGCCTCTGTCAAAAACAAAACTTTCTGCTCTCTGCATTGGAAACAAGCTAAAAATACCATTTTCATCTTCCTGACTTGGCCCACTGACATTTTTCATTAACTCTCTATATAAAAACATTTCACTATAGTCACCCTTAGAGAAAATATGGAAATCAGGCAAATACTAAAAATGTAGACCATGTGGCATATTCATGTTCCATTCATTAGGTACAATGAAAATAGAAAAAATGAAATATCGATCAATATCAATCTCAATACCACACTCTACATAGTCACAACCTAGCTAAGAAAGGTACTCATGCTTATCTAGATAGCTCATATCATTTTCTTGAATTCTGTCACCAGTTTGCATGATCAAATCATATTTCCCTAAAGAACTTGCCTGCAAGATATCAACCTTATGCAAACCATCATCTTCTTGGTTGGAGGGAGAGAACTCATCCACATATTCATCAGCTATCTGCATACCTTGAGTAACTGAAAGACCACCCTGAAGTAGTTTAAAAAATGATTCACAATCTAAAATAGACTCATAATCCATATAATTCTCCCAATCAGTAATCAACATCATGTTACGATCTTCTTCATCCTATGAATCTAGAAACACACTAATTCTTTGATCATCTAATATATCATATTCAATCTTATTGTAGCCTAGTGACATAGAAGTACAAGGGGAATCAGAAACACATATCTCAACATCTTGATCATATGATATACACTCTTTTTCAAATTCAATGGCTATCAGGTGCAAGAACTCAAAGGTATCCCCACCTAAATATCAAAAATATTCATAAGTCGGGAACTCAAAAATTTGTTCACTATGAAGTGAACCATTGTCATCACTTTCACCCACTTCTGATATGAAGTCATAAGCAAGATCTTCATTTATGCAATCACTATCCTCTTACTGACTACACATATCTTCTACCTCATACTGAGAAGGATCATCTTTGTGATTTAAAATTGAAAAAGCACTCAATTCATCATCACATACATAACCTGATAAATGAATGCACATCCCTTTATCAACACTCTGAGGTTCATTTGAAGCATTATAACAGCAACCTACATCTAAAATAATATAATCCTCTTGTTTATCATAGATATTTGTTGTTACCTACTAAGAATAAAAAATTGTTTTAGAAGAGAGATCATCCCTTATAGAACCATCTGTTGGAACTCCAAAAGTTTGAGTACATTTTGGAGTGAGTATACTGAAAATTTCTCTAAGTGTAAGTTGTTGCCTTAAAAATCTTATGGAACAGGCCTATTTTGGATACTTGTAAAAGGTGACCCGATGTTTTTCATGAGATACCACTTGGGGAGTGGGTTCAACACATTTCTTTTAGCAATTACACTGGGTGCCAAATTTCATATTTGAGTTTTGACAAGTTTTGGAGGTAGCCATTTGGAGGCATTTACCCAAATCTACATTTATACATATTTCTAGTTATCACAAAGTGACCTACTTCAGAGGTTTGTATCTAATGCATGGTTGTTCATCAAGAGATAAGGGTTTTGTTATTTTTTTATAGGAATGTAAGTAAGTCTTCTTGTCTATTTGTAGACCCCTGTGAGCTCAGTTGATAACTTTTCCAAAGTTATTCTGTTTGCAATTAATTCTGATTTCCCGAGTGTCAAATGCAGAATTTCTAAGTACCTTACTTTGAGGTCCCACCATTTGTGCCCATTTAAGGATTTTGAAGAATTTTCTTATACCACACATTGAAAACATGAAAGTGTACTTCCTAAATATTTCTAGACTATGGCCAACCCATTTTTCCACTTTGCCTAACTGATTCCAAATCCAATTTTTGCTATTTTACTATGTTTTAAGTTCAAAAAGTGGTAAAGTGTTGACTTCTTAGATTGATGCCAATTGACCATTTGATCATCAAAACAATTTAATAGCCAATTAATTTTCCTTGTGTGAGAGTGAATCCATGCTTCAAGGCTCAGAATCCAAGGGTTTCTTTACTTAAGTTTTCAAAGTCAAAATCAAAGGTAGTATTCATGTAGTTTGACAAGTGCATTTCCAGATTTGAGAAAGTGGTCAACTTGAAGGATTAAAATGTCTCACTTCTGAAAGCATCATAATGATTTTATTTTTCAGGATGTTAGTAAACATGGAAAACTTCATGCCTTATTAATTAAAGAGCCTTGGGAGGTATTTTAGTCAGTTTGTGAGGTCTATTCTAGAGGCCAGATGCTGGTTTGAAGTCCAAATTGTAGAATTGTAATAAGTTGCTTTTGATGAGTGCCAAGTTGATGATTTTCACTCCAGAGATATAGTGGATCATTTTTTAAACAATTAAGTTCCACAAGGTCTTCCAGTGGTTGTGATTTTGAGCCTTTCTTTTGCTATGATGAAAATGATGAGCGAAAGGGCACTTGTACACCATCTTTTAGTATGTGAGACATTGGGCTCTGCAACATGAATTTGTAGTGATTGAAATAAGGAAGGAGATGTCATGCAAGAGCATTGTTTTTAAAAGAAAATGCAAACAACAAAGGGAGTTAAAGCATTTAAATACAAATGTATTTGTAGATGTGATTGCAGACCCATGCACAGGAAGATGAAGGAGATTTAAAAAACACTCCAATGTAAATGAAAATTGGTAGATGCAAGCAAACAGGGGTCTAAGGAGGAAAATAGTTCATGAGTTTGTGGAAGAAAACATTAAAAACATTTCAGACAAGTTGCCCAATGTCTTTTCAAACTAGTGCACAACCAATCACGTTCTTTTTCATTTCTCAAAAAGTACAAACTGGGTTGGGCTAAATTTTTAATATGTTAGAGATGACCATGCATGAACTCTATAGAAAACATTTTAGAGAAACCCAGTTTGAAAATCAAAAGTTATGGTCCTCTGAGTATTGGAGAAAATGAAAAAAAAATCAATAGTGCTTCTAGACTTTTATTCCACATTGACAGAGGGTGGGGTTTTTGAAGTCTTTTTATATGCAAACACTTGCATAATGAAATAAGTAAGAAATAGACAGGATTATTGGTGGGCCCCTTGGCTAGAGGATTGAAGGAAGTTGTGGGCCCCATTTTTTTGAGCTCAGAATGAGTTAAGCTTATTCAGAGACTTAGAGACTAAAGTAGTCTCCACGTCTCCATATCTAATCATGGTTAACAAAATCTTTCAGAGACTTAGAGACTAAAGTAGTCTTGAAGTCTCCAGATCTAATCATGGTTAATAAAATATTTTAGAGACTTAGAGACTAAAGTAGTCTCCAAGTCTCCAGATCCAATCATGGATAAGAAAATCTTGAAGAGACTTAGAGACAAAAAGAGTCTCCAAGTCTCCAGACTAAATAGTCTCCAAGTCTCCGATAAAGTAGTCTCCAAGTCTTGAAATATAATAGTCTCTAAGTCTCCAGATAAAGTAGTCTCCAAGTCTCAAGATCGAATCATCTCCAAGTCTCCAAATAAAGTAGTCTCCAAGTCTCCAGATCGAATAGTCTCCAAGTTTCTAGATCTAATCAGTGTTAACAAAATCTTTCAAAGACTTAGAGACTAAAGTAGTCTCCAAGTCTCTAGATCTAATCATGGTTAAGAAGGTATTTTAGGGAGTCAGAGAAATTGAGCAAATGATAACTATGGTCAAAGCATGGTCAAGGCGTGGTTAGGTCTAAGCCTATTCAGAGACTTAGAGACTGAGGCTTGTCTCCAAGTCTCTAAAACAAACCATGGTCAAGGAAATTTCTCAGAGATCTAGAGTCTAAGTACTCTCCAAGTCTCTAAGTGAACTGGAGTTAAAGGAGGAGTTCGAAGGCTAGTTTAGAGAAGAAAATTGGCATGTGACAAGTGTCAAAATCTAGTGCATTCTAGAGAATAAAGGTAACAACAGGTAAAATCAGTGCAAAATAGACATAATATGTGCAAAATATTAAAATGAAATATCATCTCAATTCAATAGTCTAACTATTGAAAAGACATGTAAATTTAAATATTTCATGATATTTAGACTATTTAGAAAGTTTGCACGGGACAGGAAGTTTGTTTAGTGATTCAGGGAGCAATTTTTATCAAAAACAACAAGTATCATATACCGTTGGAAAGGTCTTGAGATGAGGATTCTGATTTTGCAAACCATTTGAGTGTAGATGTAATACCCTCTCCTATGGTGACACTTGGAATTTTGAATTGGACATTTTATTGTGATGGTTATAACTATACATTTACATTTATATTTTGTGGATGATGATATGATTGATATGCTTATTTATGGTTATCATTTATATGTTTATGAGATTAGAAAACCATCTATTTTATATGTTTTATGGATCTAACCAAAG
>MU227946.1:219068-237260 GCA_018584345.1 Thuja plicata | reverse complement strand
GGCTATGCGATGACACTCACTTAGGTGGTTGCTTAGAGTTTCTACCAAGCCCTAGAACCTTTTTGGGGAATGTTTTTATGTTTTGACCCTTTCTTTCCTTGCTATTTGGGAAAAGGTTACCCAACCCCAGGTATGGCCTAGCTATCCCTTTTTGTGGACCTTGGTGTTTATCTCCTAGCACGGGGGAGTGGGCCTTTTGGTATCCATGTGGTTGGGTGGTAAATATTTTATCGAGGTATCTTTTGCGGATGTAGTGGTTTGAAGATTCATGCTTGCTTATGTACCAGTTTTTGAAGAATGAAGGCCTTGTGATTATCTTTCATGATGTAAATTATGGTTACCTCCCAAGAGGAGATGAATGTAATGTAATCATGGATGTAATTTAAAATTATGTATTTGGAATGGGTAGATTTAGGAAAAAGGGAAAGGGGAGATGTGAAATCTATGTATAAGATGTATGTTGGAAAAGGAAAAGGATTTGGTAACATTTCAAGTATAGTAGTATGTTGCTTATTATTGATTAAGTGAAAAAGGGCTATTGAATAACAAATGTATTATTTGAAATGTATTAAATGATTTAGATGGTTCCATTTGATTTAAAGTTTATATTGTACATAAAGAATACTTAGGAATATAGATGGTTTTAAATGGAAAATTGAAATGAAAGTACTTAGGTATTTCTTAATAAAGAATCTTATAATGATATGATGTAGTTTGCTTTGAGAAGTAAAACTTGTTGTTAGCTTATTTATTGAACTTAAATGAATCATGCATTAAATTTGAAGGGAACCCTGGAAGGAATCTAAGTTTAAGTTTTGTTCACATACATAATTCTTTTAAAAGTTCAAAAATTTTCATAAATTTTTACTTAGGCTTTCTTTTTTAAAAGAGAATCTCTATTCTCTTCCCTGGTTCCCTTGCGGGGCATGACAGTAGATCAAATCAGATTTTAGAAGTTAGAGAAAGAAGTTGTAGATATTTTCTTGAAGGAGAAGGACAGGTATCGGTGTCTGAATTTGTTTTTCCCATTCTCCTATATCTGGCTTTTTCTCCATTTTAACAAGGATGTTGAATTTTACACTACTAGGCAATATTCTGGCTTTTGAGTCTTATTTTCAGAGTACTTTATCTTAAAATGTATAGAATCAGATGATTTTCAATAAAGATCAAATGGAATCGCTATGCTATATTCGTTGATGTCTTTGTATGTCTAGTTTTAATTCTTGTGTGTTAATCTATAAGGTATTTTAATGCACCAGTTATAAGGTAGATGTGAGTTCGTCTTTGAGTTTCTTTCAAGGAGAGATTAATTCTTAGAGGCAATGTTAGCATTTTTTCTTGCAACACTTATCTAATGATGACAGTATACCTTGTATACTTGAATGCAACCTCTTCAAGGAAAGAGAAAGGCTAATTGCTAAGGATTGGATAATATCCTTCTTCATTTTAAAGATTATTGATATTTCATCCTATATATTTGGTGGATTGTTTCATTCACTGATTATGCACCTAAAACCTCACTGTAACAACTTATAAAACACTTTAGAGATTGCAATGATTAGTTTGAAACAGACTATTATAAGCTAGGCTATGGTTTTGATAACATAAACCAATGAGACAAGGATTTGCATCCTTCTTCCTTTTGGTTTTAGGAGGGATAACCTAATGATTCACTCTCCAAGGAATCAAGAAAGTGGACAATATCTTGCTGATATAAGTCCTTGATGAGCTCATCTCATATGTTTTAGTAACAGATATGTTTGAAATAATTTTGAAAACTTGGATGATGATAGATTATCAGACCAAGACCTAGATCAGTGCCTATCCTTTGGGTTACAGAGTCAAAAACTTAAAGTCTCACAAAAAAAAATACTGTAAGCTACCTTACAACCTACATGCAATTAGGATAAATTGCCTTACAAATTATCTGATTACCTCTAAAATACTGTATCAAATCTTCAAATACTAATATGCTTCCTAAAACCACTCACAAAACTTAGTTCTTTACATGAAAGAAACTTGTAAGTAATTAAATAGTCACCTTGTAACTAACATGCTTCAGAGTGCCTTACAATCTTAAGCATAAAAAAGCATACACAGGAAATAAAGAGACAACAATAGAGAAGAGTAAAATTGCACTGTGTTTTATTGATGTAATCCTTCTTTCATACAATGAAAAAGCTTTGAAGCTTGAAAGAACACAGACACAAATTTAGAAAGACTGATTTTACAATATATTTCATCCTCTTTTTTAAAATACAACTATCTTCTATATATATCAGTCTTCAACCATCTAGGAATCCTTTTCAAAAGGATGCTACAAGCTTCGGATGGTCTCAAAAAACATAACCCTAAAACTACAGAAGAGACAAAAGAAAGAGAGAGAAGAAGCGGTTGAATGACCAAGTCAAAAGATGAAAACATATATTCTTTGTTCTTCTCCCGATCTAGCGACTTCAATCTGATAGTATACATAGTAGATGGCAGTATTTATGTCGAGTCTGGATGACCATGATTTTATATTCACCGACACTCTCCTTTTTCAATAACTATCCTCTTTAACTTCAATAGTGTGGCGCCAAGTAGTCACCCTTACTCATCATCCAAGATTTCTTCTTCAACTGATGGCTTCTTTCTCTTGGGCATGGTCATCAATTCCCATGCTTTCACTTCATCATCTGATGGCCACTTGAAGTCTTGAGTACTCTATATTTGTACCTTCTGTCTGTCCCATCTAGCATCAGTGATGTTCTTTACATCTACTAGAAACTTGTTGATGTCAGTTTTTGCCTTGAAAGCTTCATCCAATATTTTATTGAATCCTTCAATATCCACATCTGTTCCTGAAATAAATGCCTCATCACTAGGCATTTTACTGTCAAATTCATTCCTCCAGGCATTTAAGGCCTTTATTTGATCATCATCTCCCCTTAAGGAAGGAATAAATCTATTAAAATCATCAGAAAAGAGGCTTAATTTTACCTCTATTTGATTCAATTTTCCCTTAAAGAATGAGAGAGCAATATTGACCCTTTTGATCTCATCTTCAACTTCTGTCACTATCTCTAGCAAATCTGATCTCAGGTCTTGCAAAGATGCTAGTTTTTCAAACAATTGTACTCTAGTAGACCATTTAGTAAAATAGGGGTTCAAAATAGCCAGATGCCCCATCACCTCTGTATGCAAAGCTGGAAACTTATTATAAGCATTCAGTACAACATCAGTCTTATCTTTTAGAATTTCAATTCTATGTTGTAACACACCTCTTAATGCTCTCAAAGCAATTGCATTTCCTTTCTCTCCCTCAATATTTTCCTCAACCACCTCTTCAAACTTTGCCTTGTCCTCAATTTGCAAGGGTTGTGGTTGCATAGGCACATACATCACCTCAGGTTTCTCTTCCAACTGTTTCATTAATCTTTTTATCACCTGATCTTGTTGGTGAATTTCTATTTGGCATAATTCTCGATCTTTTTCCTATGCATTTGTCTCTTCTAACAATGTGCTACACTTATCAAACAACTGTTTAGTTTTGTCCTCATTTAAGTGAGCCCAATGTGTCATGATTTGGGATATCTCCAAATCCCCTGTATTCTACATTGTCCACACCATCTGACTACCCACCACATTTTCCTGGATGTTCACCACTTGGGGCTTTTGATCTTTTGGGAATAGGCTCCACATTGCAAAGGCTTGCATGAATGAGTTTCTCTTTAATATTAGCGAGGTGGTGCCATCATTCCTTTTGATTATTTTGGACAAAACATCATAATTATTGGCCAGGTCTAGGAACAAGTCTACATCTACGTAGACATCTGGAACAATTAATCTAGCCAAGCCACAGGTCCAAGGGTTTGACACTGGGATAACCTTATTAGAATTTTTATAAAAGTAATTAAAAAGTGAAAAACCTATTGTTCCTGGAGTGTCAGCATCTCGTATATCTTGATAATCATCAATGAGCACATTGGCATTTTCTCTTTTGTTCTGAGTTGAGCCAGGAAGCAGTTTGAGGAATTCACCAGAGTAATTTACTTTTCCCTTTGCCTCCTCCTCTATCTTCTCACTTCCACCATTGGTCAAAGCTACACTGACCACTCTTCTCATATTTACTGTGCCTAAATCTCCTTTTATTTACCCATATTGAAACAAATCTATCACTGAGATTCACCTACTTCCCTGTGTACAATTCTCTGGAAATAATGAGCTTTAAGCAACAGAAAACCCTGCAATTCTCTGAATTTTTTCTCTGTCAGGAGACTTAGCTCTTCTTGTTTTGGAATTCTGAACAAAAGATGAATGCAAATGAATACACAATCAACTCCTTATAGTAACCATTCAAAGTACACAACTCATAATTTGGAAACATCAATTTTGTCTTTAATTCAACATACTGTGAACATGATTGAAAACCTAGTCGTAGTTCCATGAGCGTGACAAGAAATCAAATTCATAAAACTGAATCCTCAGAAAAACCTTACAAAATTCAAATGAGCTGACATGTCTTCCTGCGATTGGCTAACTGTCATACATCTCAGCTACCCTTTTCTACACAGTAATCAAAATCTAAGCCTGTGATTGGTCGATGAGTGATTCACACTGTCATATCTGATACTGCCGACTTTTCTCAAAATTTGGTATCAAGCGACCATGCGACTGCATACAATTTCTCTATCACTAACCCCAGTCCCTAACCCATGATTTCTCTAGAGACATAGCGACTACACAACTTTCCTTACCTTCGTTAACCAAAGTTAACATTTGGCGATCACACAACAATGAGGAAATCAAAGTCGCCGATAAATAGCAGTAACTCACATTCTTTTCAGAGACTATGCGACTAACCATCACCTTAGCTTTTACGGTTATCTGTGAGTCGCCAAATGTTTTCTTTTCTTCACCAGACCCCGTGAATTCCCTTAGTCACTTGATCATAGAATACAAATGTTAAGTGTTAAAACCTCTTGAGACAATGCGATAAGTACTTTTCCCTTATTTTATCTAATGACTTCACGACATACCCTTAGCCACTGAGTCGAGAGGTCTTTTCCTTTTGGGCTCTTTTGTTCTCAGACTTTGTGACCACCGTAGGATCTTTTAATGATTTCATTTGATGGCAGTTTCCTAATCACCAAGAAATCCATTATACCTTTAAAATCTTCTGAGACTTTGCGACAAACAGAAACCCTTAATGAGTCTCGTAGTCACTGAATGAGTTTTTACCTTTTGGCGATCATGCGATAAGTCCTTTTGAAATCCACTTACCCTCTGACACATGTCTCATTGCATAATGGAAATCTGAGTCATCTCCTGAGTCTGGCGACAACCCAACTATGCTTTTTCCCAAACCGCATATGGTTAGTCGCAAGGTCTCAGAAACTTTAACTTAACTGGCATCCTTTCAGGAGACTACATGACTAAAGCTTTCACGACATACTTAAACTCAGACCCATTTAGTGATTGCATGACATAAAGAGATCATGATGTCTTGTTATAAACCCTTGACTGCTAAAAACCTCATGCGACATCACGACCTGTCTGTGGGCCCCTTCATATACTGCTGGCCTGTTTAATGATCCCGTGACTACGCGTTTCAAACTAAATCGTGAAGTCTGGAAATGCCAAAGGAATATTCTAATGTTAAAAGAGACTATGCGACACAAGATAATCACCAAATCTAGGAGAAAAAGGGAATATGATGTTTAAGTTATGCGACTAAGTGATCAAAATATAACACATGACTTAATTGAAACAAAAAGGTAACAAGGAAACATAAGTGAAAAAGACCTTAGGGTTTCAAGGTTTTTTGTACATTCTCATAGATTCAAACTTGAAAACCTAAAAAATTTGGTAGGGATAAGGCACATGAATTGAGAGAGCTCTATTTAAACACAAACCAAAGTGAAAAGACCACAAAAAATAGGGAAACCAGCCAAAATAGGGAATACAACCAATAGTGGCTCTAGTGAGGATTGGCTAAACATGATTTATGACAAAGAGCCACAGAATATCTGGTTGCAGACCCCAACAAAAGAAATGGAGCAGAACACCAAAAATAGGAAGGGAAATATTTACAAAACTTACAAACATGGAAAGGAAAGGCTACATATGATACGTATTTACTTGTGCACTACGTTGATTTTTACTTGAAGAAAGGCTTCAAAAATTGCCCATGCATAGGTAACTCAAAACTTTCTCCCTCCATATTTTTCAACAAATATGAGTCTTTGCCAAAATGTTCTGAAATAATATAAGGTCCTAGCCACAAAGACTCAAATTTCTTGTGTTTACCTCTGTCTTTTTCCCTTGCATTCCATTGGAGAACCAAGTCACTAGGCTGAAACCTTCTATTAGTAGCCCTTTTGTCAAACAAATACTTCATTTTTTGATGTAACCTTATGTTCTCTCTCTGACTATCTCTCCTTGTTTCATCTAATTCTATCAGTTGTATCATCCTATCTTGCATTGGGTCAGAGCCATCTAAATGTTCTTCTTGTATGAATTGGTAAACAGGTAGTAAATTGTTAATTGGTAACCTTGCTTGTAAACCATATATCAATTCAAAAGGGGACTTACCAGTTGCCTTTTTGAGTGTTATCCTATCAGCCCAAAGAGCTAATTTCAACTTTGTATGCCATATTTTCTTATTTTGTTCCAGATTCCTCTTCAGTATCTTTAATATGCTTTTGTTGCTAGACTCAACTTATCCATTAGCCTGTGGGTGATATGGGGATGAGTATGATATTAAAATCCCATATCTTTCACAAAAACATGTTATTTCTTCTAATCTGAAACTCATGGCATTATCCATTACTAATTTACTAGGCACACCAAACCTGGTTAAAATGTTATCCATGAGAAACTCAGTAACCACCTTGCTTGTTGCTCTCCTGGTAGGGATAGCTTCAATCTATTTAGTAAAGTAATCAGTGGCCACCAATATCTAGCTATGCCCTGCAATAGATTTCTCTTGAAATTCACCAATAAAATCAATCGCCCACATAGAAAAAGAAGCCTCAATGCTCACTGGATTCAATAATAGAGCTCCTGCAAATTTCAATTTGTTGGAAAACCTCTGACATGGTTGACATTTCCTGACATGAATATACGTATCCTTGAACAAGGTAGGCCAATAATATCCTAACCTCAAGATCTTATGGGCAGTGGTGTTAGCAGAAAAGTGACCTCCACATTCCCCTTCATGCATATGAGTCAAAACTTTCTCAGCTTGGTGTTTTTTAAGGTACAACAATAGTATACCATTCTTATCTTTCCAAAACAAATCTCCTTGGATCATAATATACCTTTGAGTTTGTAATTTCAGACTCCTCTTCTGATTCTCAGAAAAATGATCAAGGCACTTGGCATTTTTGAGAAAGAAAACAATATCTGCATAATATGGTTGCCTTTTTATACTAGTAATAGCTTGGTCATGTACTTCTGTCTGGTTTAGCTGTACTAAATCTAGGTTCTCTTCTGTCATAATTTTTGCTAGGCCATTTCCTCTTATTAGTTTGGTGATATTGATTTCAAGGTTGAACTCTTGAGTTCTTTTAATCCACTTACATCTCTTACCAGTGACCTCTGACTGTGTAAGGATATCTTTTACTGCTAAATGAGGAACATAGGCCTGCACCTTGGCACAAACCAATTAGGGCCTAAAAGACTTTACAGCCTTCACCAATTCTTAAGCTTTTTTTTCTATTATTTCATAGTTAAGCTCTACAGCCCGCAAGGATCTACTATAAAAAGCTATGGGATGTTCAAATCCTTGTTCATCCTTTTGAAGCAATATGGTAGCAATAGTATGAAAAGAGGCAAATGAAAATAGAGAGAAAGGCTTAGTGTAATCTAGAGATTTCAAAATAGGAGCCTCTTGCATAGCCTCTTTAATTCTTTCAAATGCTTGTTGAGCCTCTTCACTCCAAACAAACTTAGCACCTTTCTTTAGCAATTTTACAATGGGCTTAACAATTTCTCCAAAATTGACTATAAATCTTCTCACAAAATTTATCTTTCCTAAAAAGGATTGCATAGATTTTAAATTCTTTGGAGCAATTACTCTTTGATTTTCTTCCACTCTCTTAGGGTCTATCCTTACCCCTTCTCTAGATACTATATGTCCAAGAAACTTTCCCTCTTTGACTGCAAAGTTACACTTCTTAGGGTTCAGTGAAACTCCATATTCCAATGCTTTGTTAAAAATCTTACCCAAGTGGTCACAATGATCAATAGCCCTTTTGGAATATGTAGTCAAGTCATCTTGATAAATAACCATGAATAGATCTATAAATTCCTTGAAAGCAACATCCATGGCTCTGTGAAAAGTTGCCCCTGCATTTATTAATCCAAAAGGCATTCTGATATATACATACATTCCCCAAGGAGTGGTAAATGGATTTTTATACTGCTCTGTTTCTTTAACTAAAACTTGGTTGTAACCTAAAAAACCATCCATCATGGACAATAATTCACAACCAGTAACCTTATGCAACATTGCTTCCATATTTGATAGTAAACAGTTATCTTTTAATGAAGCAATATTGAGGTTTTTGAAGTCAACACATAGTCTGATGTCACCATTTTTCTTTCTGACAGGCACTAGATTTGATACCCATGTTGAATGTCTAATGGGCTAGATTATCCCAGCATCTTTGAGTTTCATTAACTCTTGCTGCATCTTCGGAGCCAACAAGGGGTTAATAGGTCTCTGCTTTTGCCTGAATGGCTTGACATTTGACTTCAAAGGAATCTCATGCTGAAAAAGGTCTTCTCTATATGATTTCAAGTCATCATATGACCAAGCAAAGACATGTTTGAATTTTCTCAGTAGATTGATCAGATTTATTCTTACATGAGAATCCAAACCCTTTCCAATATAAACTATTTGAGGATTATTTTCAGATCCTAGGTTTATTTCTTCTAGATCCTCAATATTGGCATTACTCAACTTTGATGTATCATTTCGCTGACTTATAAACAATGCCTCAAGTTCAACCAAACTCCTAGGAATCTGATTAGAACTTAATTGGACAACTTCATTTCCAAAGATATAATCTTTTCCATCATCATGTTCTAGTAAGGAACCACAATCTATACTTTGGTTCTCATAGTGATCTAAACATTACATGAATCTTAAAATATCTTGATCATCTTGGAACACCTGCCAGTTGTATATGTTGTCCAGAACAACTGGTCTTGTTTTGACTTCAAGTATTGATACTCCATGTAAGGTCAAATCATCTTTTTTCATAGCCACATTTGCTAGAAAATCAGCCATAATATTTTTTGACCTTTCTAACCAATTTATATTAAAAGCATCAAACATTTCAAGTTGATCCCAAATAGCATGTTTGTACATTTTCAATCTATCATTCTTCACAACATATTTAGATTTGACTTGTGCTACCACCAACTCAGAATCACCATAAACCTTTAAACATTTTATACCATGTTTGATAGAAATTTCAAGTCCTAAGAATAAAGCCTCATACTCTGCAGTATTGTTTGTACATTGGAAATCTAATATAAATGAGTACTTAAAAGTTGTACCTGATCGAGATATCAACAATACTCCTACCCCTAATCCTTCTTTAGAGAAAGCACCATCAAAGTACATTTTCCACAATCCATCTTCCTGCAAGATTAAATCTCTATTCAAAGGTTCAGCTTCTTGATCTTTATGTTCATCTTTTTGCATTCTAAAATTTTCCATGTCTATGTCAATGCAACAGTTTACATTAGTATCCTCATATTTTTCTATCAGGTGGGGAATTCATCTCTCCCTCAAGACATTAACATTTTCTCCAGCAATGTTGAAAGTAGCATATGATAAATCATTTTGTATACTACCACCCATTGAGGCACTCCATTTTATTGACAACAACATGCCATAATGAGGAGGTATGTCAACCACAAGAACATTCATAGTCATTACTACATCAGGGCAAACTACTAGTCTATAAGGCATAGCCTCAATAGTACCAATTACAGGGACGTCTCTAGAATCTATAGCTCTACATCTGCCATGATGTGTATCAACTTGTAGCCCCATTGCCTTCATGATTTCAACTGGCATAACTATATTAGAGGCTCCTAAATCAATCATACAATTCTTGAGCATTTTATCATTAATTATTAATGAGAGAAAAAATGGGTCGACAACTTTTGGAGAAGAAGTTGCATTTAAAAATATTTGAGGAATTTCATATTTCAACACTTCTAATTCATTTCCCTTGGTAGTTGGCCTCTTAGAAACCTCCACTGGACTTTGAATCTTTATTGTGGTACACCGTTTAATAATGACATTACTTTTTCCTTATGTTCTTTGATCCTCATCATTTCTAGAAATAGAACCTTAACTGTCATCTGGGACAGGCATTGACCCATGTCTACTGGAGTATATCTCATATCTAAACATTTTTATTTATCAATGATAACATAATTTTCCTCATTGTACTCCTTTTGAACTGACTCTTGAACTACATTTGGCTCTATGGCTTTTGTAACAATCTTGACCTTGTGTTTATTTACACTTTCACTAGGTCCTTCTTTTTTCTAAAGGTAATTAGTGTCTACCCTATTCTCCTTTATAAAGACACCTGAAGGTTGGCTACCAGCACCACCTACCACCCTATTCCTTAAGTGGTAATTGCTTCTAGCTTTATTTACTAACTCTGCAATGATTCTAGCCTTCTCTTCATCTGAAGCTTTCCTTACGAGTGGAACATCCTAACCATCTTGAGCATAAAATCTTATATTGTCATCAGTTTCATCAGTTTCACTATCAGATAAGATTTGTTGGTGATGATTCTCAATCCTCTTTTGTGAGACATAGGAATCATGATTTTCCTCACAGTTTGAATCAACATCATGGCATGAAAAGGTATTTGTCATACTATGATCACAGTGTTCCCCCTCATCCTTTTCCTATTCCTCACTTGCCCTTAAATCCAAGGAGACAACAAAAAATTCAGGGTTATGAGGGGCATCACAAGCCTCACACCAAGTCTCCTCATTACAAAAATGAACATAATTTCTATGTAAGGGGTCTGGAGTCTTATTGTTTATTTTTTCCCTTTTAGATGCAATAACAGGCTTTCCATCTTTGAACTGAGTTCCATACGGATGATTTTGCATTCTGTTCTAAGGATTGTAAGTAGTATTGTAAGAAGGTCTATTATTCTGAGGAGCCCTATATTCTTTATATTCTAGCTCTTTTAGGTTTCTCTTACTAAACCTTTCATCATTCCTTCTGTTTAACTTACCAGATACTCTTCTGTTCATTTCAATATTGACTGCTATCTTATAAGCATCAGTAAGAGTCTTGGGGTTTTTATCTCTCAGAGAATATCCCATCTTGGAATCAAAAGAATTAAAATAAGTTGCTATACATACCTCTTCATCTAACTTTATCTTCTGGAATAGTTTATGCATAGCTCTTTGAAACCTTGTGTTAAAATCAGTAACCTCTTCATTGTAATTTTTCTTGATATTATTGAACTCATTCAATAAAAATAATTTATTTGTTTTGTCTCCATACTGATCTTTAAACAATTCAATCAACTCATCCATAGAAACAACAGAGCCATTAGCAAGACTTCTAAACCATTCTCTTGCATCCTCAACTAAGGACTGAACAAATAACTTCATTAATACAACCTCATGGGTGATATTCAAGTAATCAACAAAGTCAATGAATTTCCTTAAATGTGTCTCACATGAAATTACATTATTACCTGCAAACTTTGGGAGCTTTTCTCCTATATCACCCACATCTTTAGGAAAAACATTAGGGTGTCCAGGGATACCAACAAAATCAAATTGTTTGTACCTCTCAGTATACAGTGGTTTCCTTTGAAAACCATCATCCACTTTGGAAGTAGTAGCTTTTCCTTTAAAAGTTGTATTATTGTCTGGCCCAGTATAAAAATATTTTGAAGATTGTAAAAAATCTATCATTTTCTTCATTTCAATTGTGGAAGCTTCCATTTGTTCTTTTTCCAACATTTTTTCCATGGTTTCTTTTTCAATTCTCATTTTTTCCAAATCAATTTCTAACTTAGAAAATTGTTCAACCAAAGGCTTCTGAAATTTAGGTTATTGATCTCTATGTTCACCCATCTTCTGTCTACCCTTATTTATTTGTAAAATAGAAGCTTTATGAGTGAATGGTATTTCCTGGTCCTTCTAAGACCTCTCTGTATCTTTCATAGTTTGGTGTTTTGAAAATATTTTTCTATTGTTATCGAGATCCTTATGATCATTGCTGTTCTTTGCCATTTATCTTTCCTTTTTCATTTGTTGAACTAGGGCGAGCTGTTTCAAAATGAATTTCTCTTCATTTGCTAGCATATAAGAAGGGGCATCTTTTGATTCTGAACTAGGTGTAGTAATCTCCTCTCTCTCATTTGAAGTAGAAGAGACTGTGGGTGTTTCTAATACTCTTTCAGTAGCCTCCTCATATTTTGAAGTATTTCCATCATGAGAATGCTGATTAGTATTCATATTTCTCCTGATATTAACCTCTTTATCTTTTACAGGGGTTTCATCCATATTAACTTGATTTCTCTTTTTCCTTCAAGAGACTCCTATCCTTGAGGAGGATGGGATTCCCTCATGTAATACCCTTTCAAGATCAGTTCTCACCCTTGACCTAGTATTCATTCTGAAAGACATATATTTCTTTTGCACTAATCTCAGAGATGTTTCTTTTAGAGTCGCCACCCAATAACTTGGGATGAATACCTATCAAGAGGGTACCTTAATAATAACCACAAGTATAATTTGTAGACAGGTTAAAATTTTAAGTGCCAGAGATTCTGATTACTTAGGCAAGAGGTGTTCTGTAGATTCTTAACCAAACTTTAAAATCTCTACTCCCCAGCAGAGTCACCCATTTGTTAGCATTTTTTCTTGCAACACTTACCTAATGATGATAGTATACCTTGTATACTTGAATGCAACCTCTTCAAGGCAAGAGAAAAGGCAAGAGAAAGGCTAATTTCTAAGGATTGGATAATATCCTTCGTTTTTTAGCTCCACAAACTCAGGCAGGTTTTACCTTTTAAAGATTACTGATATTTCAACCTATGTATTTGGTGGATTGTTTCATTCACTGATTATGCACCTAAAACCTCACTGTAACAACTTATAAAACACTTTAGAGATTGCAATGATTAGTTTGAAATAGAGTATTATAAGCCAGGCTATGGTTTTGATAACATAAACCAATGAGACAAGGATTTTCATCCTTCTTCCTTTTGGTTTTAGGAGGGATAACCTAATGATTCACTCTCTAAGGAATCAACAAAGTGGACAATATCCTACTGATATAATTCCTTGATGAGCTCAGCTCATATGTTTTAGTAACAAATATGTTTAAAATAATTTTGAAAACTTGGATGATGATAGATTATCAGACCAAGACCTAGATCAGTGCCTATCCTTTGGGTTACAGAGTCAAAAACTTAAAGTCTCACAAAAACAAAATACTATAAGCTTCCTTACAACCTACATGCAATTAGGATAAATTGCCTTACAAATTATCTGATTACTTCTAAAATACTGTATCAAATCTTCAAATACTAATATGCTTCCTAAAACCACTCACAAAACTTAGTTCTTTACATGAAAGAAACTTGTAAGTAATTAAATAGTCATCTTGTAACTAACATGCTTCAGAGTGCCTTACAATCTTAAGCATAAAAAAGCATACACAGGAAATAAAGAGACAAAAATAGAGAAGAGTAAAATTGAACCATTTTTTATTGATGTAATCCTTCTTTCATACAATGAAAAAGCTTTGAAGCTTGAAAGAACACAGACACAAATTTAGAAAGACTGATTTTACAATATATTTCATCCTCTTTTTTAAAATCTAGTTACGATTGTAATATTGAATCTGATTATGTTGTTGAATATGCTGACTATTATGTTGATGATGAAATAAATGAATATCAAGACATTGAAAATGAATCTATAGTTGATGATGTTTCATTTCAGTCTGTGGGTTTTTCTTCTTTTCAACTACATAATGCAGATTTCTTATCTCAGTTTGAAGAATATTTTTGTGAACAACAAAGAAATGACTATGATGGAGATGAAAGTTGTTGTGAGCATTCCTTTGCACAAAAATATATCAGCCAAGAAATTTCAATCCTTGGTCCCAATGAAGAATTGGTTGAGGAAGAGGATTCATGGAGCCACAATGGCCTTGATTTTTGTGAAGATAAACTAATGGTTTATATGCAACCTTGTGAAAAGGAGGAAAACTTATCATGTGTTGGGAATGATTGTGAAGATGCTGATTTGTATGAAATATAGATAAATTCTTTTGATTGAAATGAAAATGATGATAACATGGATTTTTCAATTTGTATGCTTGCATATTGTGACTTGTCATGTCAAGATGTTGATCCTAAAAACCATGAGAATGAATGCGAAGTTGCTGCTGGTGGGTCAATGTTAGATTTGTATGAATCAACTTATGAGAGTTTTCAAGAAAGTATCTCCTATGATATAGAGACTAAATCTGATTTTGTCCTTGAACCAAAAATGGATATCAGCTTATTTGACATGGATATTGATGTTTACGACATTGTTAATGGCACAAAATCAATGTTTGGTCAAGAGGAAGTTACTGATGCTGATAATGTCTCCTATAATAGTGATTTACGTTAAGAAGATGTGTGCCAAAATGAGAATATATGCAATGAACTACATACTAATTTATTGAAACCACATTTTGAAATGTTTTACATGGAGCTGAAAGAAGATTCAGATTTTACATCAGATCATTTGTTTCAGCCAGAGTTATGTTCATTTTTGCAAGAGTGGGATATAGAAAATGCTGAGGAACTATTTTTTAAAGATGTTGAGATGAAGTAGCAAGGACATGTCAGTTATCAGATAGAAAGTCAGTCTTTTCTTTTTTCAATTCAACATGCTGGTGTTTATCAAGATAAACTAAATTTGAATCCACAAGTTGCAGTTCATGGTGATTCATTTGAATATTTGTGTAGTATGCATGTCATTGAAGGTGAGAATGTTTTCTTTGATGTCCAAGCACTCGCTGAAGTAAGTCATTATGATGATGGTTGTGAAATTGAACTAGAGTGTTTCAAATTTCCTATGCAGCTGGTAGAGGATTTAGTTGAGCATGAAGAGTGTGTTTTATATTATGTTTCTTTTCAGCAAGATAATGATATTGAAGGATGTGTTATTTTGTTGTCCTATAATAACCAGCATTCATAGTGGTTTGGTTATTGGATGTTTCCAGTTGATGGTGACTATACTGGTTATCTTTTATATGATATGCTGAAAATTTGCAGTTGTATGTTTGATCAAGTGAATGGAAGTAATGATTTCACTTTACCTCTAATGCATGAAGATGAAAATCAGATTTTTGATAGGGGTAAGTGTTGATTTTAGATGTGAAATGGTTTGAGGCCTTTTGTGGATAATTTGTATATATTGTACAATTTATTTCCCTCCAGTCGTGTGGTGTGCTTGTTTTCAATAAAGGGTTCCTTGCTTTTGGAAGAGATTTAAGAGAAAGGAGAAAAGAGAAGAGATAATAAAATCTTATTTAAATTTTGACTGGTCTGCTTTAACCATGAGATTCTAAGGTTCTTTGCATGCCCACATGGGGAATGTTTCCTTAGTCAGAGTCATTGTTGGAACTCCAAATGTCCAGGTACATTTTGGATTGAGTATACTAAAAATTTCTCTAAGTGTAAGTTGCTGCCTTAAACAGCTTGTGGAAAAGGCCTATTTTGGATACTTGTAAAAAGTGACCCAATGTTTTTCATGAGATACCACTTGGGGAGTGGGTACACCACCTTTATTTTAGAATTAAAGTGGGTTACAGCTTTCATATTTGAGTTTTGACAAGTTTTGGAGGTAGCCATTTGGAGGCTTTTACCCAAATCTGCATTTATGCATGTTTCTAGTTCTCACAAAGTGAACTACTTTAGAGGTTTTTATCTAATGCATGGTTGTTATTCAAGACATAAGGGTTTTGGTATTGTTCTTTAGGAATGGAAGTAAGTCTTCTTGTCTATTTATAGACCCCTGTGAGCTTAGTTGATAAATTTTCCAAAGCTATTCTGTTTGCAATTAATTCTAATTTCTGGAGGGTCAAATGCAGAATTTCTAAGTACCTTACTTTGAGGTAACACCACTTGTGCCCATTTATTGATTTTGAAGAATTAGCTTATACCCCAGATTTAAAACATGAAATTGTACCTTCCTAAATATTTCTAGACTATGGCCAATCCATTTTTTCATTTTTCTTAACTGATTCCAAATCCAATTTTTGCAATTTTACTGTGTTTTAAGTTTAGAAAGTGTTAAAGTGCTGACTTTGTAGATTGATGCCAATTGACCAATTGATCATAAAAAAAGTTAATAGCTGATTCATTTTCCTTGTGTGAGAGTGAATCCATGCTTTAAGGCTCAGACTCTAAGGGTTTGTTTGGTTAAGTTTTCAAAGTCAGAATCAAAGGTAGTTTTCATGCAGTTTGACAAGTGCATTTGCAGATTTGAGAAAGTGGTCAACTTGAAGGATTAAAATGTCTCACTTCTGAAAGCATCAAAATGATTTTTTTTTGCAAGATGTTAGTAAACATGGAAAAATTAATGCCTTATTAATTAAAGATCCCTGGGAGGTATTTTAGTCAGTTTGTGAGGTCTATTCCAGAGGCCAGATGCTGGTTTGAAGTCCAAATTGCAGAATTGTAATAAGTTTCTTTTGACGACTGCCAAGTAGATGATTTTCACTCCAAAGATATAGTGGATCATTTTTTAAACAATTAATTTCGATAGGGTCTTCCAGTGGTTGTGATTTTGAGCCTTGCTTTTGCTATGATGAAAATGATGAGCGAAAGGGCACTTGTACACCGCCTTTCAGTATGTGAGACATTGGGCTCTGCAGCATCAATTTGTAGTGATTGAAATAAGGAAGGAGATGTCATGCAGGAGTATTGTTTTTAAAAGAAAATGCAAACAACAAAGGGAGTTAAAGAATTTAAATACAAATGTATTTGTAGATGTGATTATAGACCCCACGCGCAGCAAGATGAAGGAGATTTAAAAAAACTCCAATATAAATGCAAATTGGCATATGCAAGATAACAGGGTTCTAAGGAGGAAAATAACGCATGAGTTTGTGGAAGAAAACATTAAAAACATTTCAGACAAGTTGCCCAATGTCTTTTTAAACTAGTGCACAACCAATCACAGTTTTAGTTTTTCCTCAAAAACTACAAACTGGGTCAGGCTAGATTTTTTGATATGTTTGAGATGACCATGCATGCACTCTACAGAAAACATTTCAGAGAAACCCAGTTTCAAAATCAAAAGTTATGGTCCTATGAGCATTGGCAAAAATGAAAAATAAAAACAATAGTGCTTCTAGACATTTATCCCACATTGATAGTGGGTGGGTTTTTCAAGTCTTTTTATATGAAAACACTCGCATAATGAAATAAGTAAGCAACCAAGAGGATTCTATTGGAAATAATCAAGACTAACCAAGTTATTGAGAGGGGAGGGGTGAATCAGTAACTCTTAAAACTTTAAGTCATTTCTGCACTTGTATATATTTAACCATTCATTCATCTAATCTACTGCAAACATGAAAGTATAACCATTCATAACACAAAGATTTGGTGACCCAGAAACCTTCCAAATAGAAAGTAAAACTGGGGTGGGGATGGTACCCACAAAACTTTGGTACTGCAGTATAAAGTTGGCCGGTTAAGGCTTACATTGATCACTTCTGATGATCTGCCCTGTTAGAAGCAATTAGGACTACTAGGTCCACCTTGTTAGAGGATTTACAAACATACAATGAAGTATGCACTCTGTTAGGAGATTAATGAAAGACTGTTAAGTCTACCCTGTTAAAGGATTTATAAACTGATTCAACTGTTAGGATGAAATAGTAGATCTTGACTTACAACTTTATTGCTGATAAGATCCTTTGAGTACTGATCACCTTTTGTGATAGATATGGCTATTCTGCTCCTTTACTAACCTTGTGAAAATGCTCTGCTCTTCTGCTGTTTTTCGCCTTGTTGCAGTCTCTTCTTATTACTCTTATTTCACTTTCACACTTCAAATGGTATAATACATTACATATATATACCGTTCCCATAATTACAATTTACAAGGTCGGCCAAATACAAA
>MU227946.1:186050-216019 GCA_018584345.1 Thuja plicata | reverse complement strand
TAGAAGCTCGGTCCATACTAGTCTCGAAGTGTAGCTTGGAACTCGGTAGCCATTGGTGACTCGGTAGATATAATGTCACTCGGTAACCGCTGGTGACTCGGTAGTAACTGACTTCTCGGTTGGCTCGGTAGTTACGGTGAAGCTCAGTGACTACCATCTGCTCAGTACATGTTGCTCTTCTCGGTAAACACTGCTGAACTGTTCATATGCTCGGTGACTACTATTCTGCTCGGTTTGAACTGTTTAACCGCTAAGCTTTACAAAGTGATTACTGAATGCTCGGTATAAGCTGTGGACTGAGTGATGAGATTGGTAAGCATTCAGAATCGAATAAGTGTTTTCACTGATGAAAAATATAACATGATTCCAATAGATTCTTGGTGGGCCCCTTGGCTGGGGGATTGAAGGAAGTTATGGGCCCCATTATTTTGAGCTTAGAAAAAGTTAAGCTTATTTAGAGACTTAGAGACTAAAGTAGTCTCCAAGTCTCCAGATCTGATCATGGTTAACAAAATATTTTAGAGACTTAGAGACTAAATTAATCTCAAAGTCTACAGATCTAATCATGTTTAACAAAATCTTTCAGAGACTTAGAGACTAAAGTAGTCTCCAAGTCTCCAGATCCAATCATGGTTAATCAAATCTTTCAGAGACTTGGAGACTAAAGTAGTCTAGAAGTCTCCAAATCAAATAGTCTCCAAGTCTTCAAATAAAGTATTCTCCAAGTCTCCATAATTAATAGTCTCCAAGTCTCTAGATAAAGTAGTCTCCAAATCTCCAAATCAAATAGTCTCCAATTCTTTAGATAAAGTAGTCTCCAATTATCTAGATCGAATAGTCTCCAAGTCTCTAGATCTAATCAGTGTTAACAAAATCTTTCAAAGACTTAGAGACTAAAGTAGTCTCCAATTATCCATAACTAATCATGGTTAAGAAGGTCTTTCAGAGACTCATAGACATTGATCAAATGATAACTATGGTCAAATCATGGTCAAGGCATGGTTAAGTCTAAGTCTATTCAGAGACTTAGAGACTAAGGCTTGTCTCCAAGTCTCTAAAAGAAATCATGGTCAAGGAAATTTCACAGAGATCTAGAGACTAAGTAGTCTCCAAGTCTCTAAGTGAACTGGAGTTAAAGGAGGAGTTCCAAGGACAGTTTAGAGTAGGAAATCAACATGTGACAAGTGTCAAAATCTGATGCATTCTCGAGAATAAAGGTAATAAAAGGTAAAATTAGTGCAAAATAGAGATAATATGTGCAAAATATTAAAATGAAATATCATCTCAATTCAATAGTCTAACTATTGAAAAGACATATAAATTCAAATATTTCAAGATATTAATACTATTTAGAAATTTTGCACAGGAGAGGAAGTTTGTTTAGTGATTTGGGAGGCAATTTTTTAATCAAAAACAACATGTATCATTTACCATTGGAAAGGTCTTGAGATGAGGATTCTGATTTTGCAAACCATTTGAGTGCAGATCAAATCAGATTTTTGGAGTTAGAGAAAGAAGCAGTTGCAGATATTTTCTTGAAGGAGAAGGACAGGTGTCAGTGACTGAATTTGTTTTTCCCATTCTCTTATATCTGTATTTTTCTCCACTATAACAAGGATGTTGAATATACACTATTGGGTAGTATTCTGGATTTTGAGTTTTATTTTCTGAGTACTTTGTCTTAAAATGTACAGAATTGGATGATTTTTCAGTAAAGAACAAATGGAATCCCTATGCTATATTCATTGATGTCTTTGTATGTCTGGTTTTAATTCTTGTGTGTTAATCTATAATTCATTTTAATGCACCAGTTATAAGGTAGATGTGAGTTTGTCTCTGAGTTTCTTTCAAGGAGAGATTAATTCTTAGGGGCAAAATCTGAGAGTTCAAGATTTGCATACGAATTTGATGTCCAGGTATTGGATTGAGAAGAGTGATTTGTATGGCACTTCACTTGGTTTCTGTGTGTTTGGAGTTGGAGGGTTTTCTGGAGTTGTGTATTCATTTGACTCTATTGCCCAATGGATAAGGCACTGGTCCTTGCTTGTCTTGTAGTTTTCATCATCAATCATTTAAAACCAAACCATTTTCCATTTCCTATTTAAAAGAATGAATGTTCAAAATCTATATTGAATAATACAAACATTAATGGTGATTCATTGAATAATTGAATCTTATAGGTTAGCCTACCTGAGTTTCAAACTCAAAGAGAACAAGGCTGAACATCCTTGTCATATTTGCCATTATTTCTGCAATGTTGTTTAATTTTGTTAAAATCATGGATTGGCCTTTTAAGATTTGCATCAATTGCATAAAAAGACATTAGTAAATCATTATGAGAACCCCTAATCCACTGTAGGATTTCATTGTGAAGCAGTGAGTCTGAAGAGGTACACCCGCCTGAGTCTATAGAGCTTGAAATGTAGAAGGATTATATCCTTTTTAATTAGCATTTTCCTTGTATGAATCTAGAATTGGGAATCTGAGAGTCAAGCTTGAATAGCTATTTATTGATTTAACAAGAAAAAGTGCTAACACCATCCATATAAATTTTATATTCATTATTCTCACCACACATATCCTTTACTTCATTCTGAGAAAAAGTATCACTATCATGATTGCAAGAGACATCATCCCCATTGGACTCATCTCTGTCATTTTGGTTTCCATCATTCTCAGAATCAGTATCACTAGGCACAACCTCATGTGCAATCTCATATTCAATAACTTCAAAAAATTTATCCACTTCCTAGCACACTCAATACCTTCTATCTTCACGGAGGCTAGCAAATCAATTGAATCGGGAAACAAAAGTTCCAAAAAAAATTAGCCCAAATTGGCTCTCGAGGACAGAAAGGAATAATATACTCCTTTATTTCAGCAGAAAAACTTCTGCAAGAAAGCATTGGATATTCTCCCACCATTCTTCTCATGTGTCTTTGTAGTGACAAAATAACTATTCCTAAAGATTTTTTTTAGCATTTTTACTTCTGCAAGAACCTTTGCAGGATTTGGCAAACTCCACAATTGGACATAGCATAATCTCTAACCTGTATGTCCTCTATTTTTTTTCAAGTAATACATGCTTCCACTTGATTTTACAAAATGCAATCCTAATATTTAAGCATGAAAACCTCTTACCACACCTTGTTCCTTCTTTTAGTGCTTAGATCACCTAATAAAAAAATAGTTTTATTCTTTGAAAAATAAAATACTTGGATGTATTGGAGTAGCTGCAAAAATATTGATCTGAAGTCACCTTTACATTTCCTTTACAAAAATTTGATAGATTCACCACCTCTTTGTAGAGGACAAATTTGAGTCAGCTAAGATCTCTTCACCCCACTCTGACCTTCTTCAAAACTAGAAAAATCACAACACACCCCTAATAGAGTCTCATGTAGATTCCTATTCTGATTCATCTCCACTGCAAGTCCACCTCTTTGATTAGTCTTTCTTCAAACATGCACACTGGTACAATCAGAGAACTTGAAGTTGCCACTCACCACTTGTGAGATAGTATATGTATATCTTTTAGGAACTTGGACTTTCATAAATTCTTGCAATGATAGACAAAAAAAAACCCTGACTCACTATATAAGTAAGAGGAATATTTATTTTTAGTATATGAATCTATAACAACCATATCAATCTGGGATTGATTTTGACTAAACAGATAACAAAGCTCTCTTATCATTAGCTGAGTGTATATGTTGTTGACGAATCTTGGGTAGGTAAACCTTCATCTAAATATTGGATTTGATTTATTTATACCAGAGTTTCCCTGATAAGGTCTACAAGACCTTTTTATTCTATATCCCTAGTAGAGTCACCATTTCTATTAGTATGGTTTCTTGCAATCTGCTTTCCTAGATGAGATTCTGAGACCATGTTGTGGGATTACAAACCTAGGACACAAACTCAAGACCCTCATTAGAAAGGAGACAAGAGAAATACAACATTGACAAGGTTCAATGACCTTCTACAATTTGAGTTCCACATCACTCAGGCTAGTATACCTTATCTACACACACATAACCCCTTTTTCAAAAAAAATATCTTGTTGTGGAATAGCTTTCAAAACTTTGGGTAACATGTACCTCAATATCTTTATAACCAAATCTTATGCAATATCTGTCTTACATAAAGTATGTTTGAAAATCAGAACTACTCTAACTTCCTCCTACAAACATGAAGGTAAAATATTTTCATTTATGTTTTGGATTAATGGATCTTTGAAATACCCTAGATCTCTCATAGACTAATGCCTTATCTAATGGGTAATAGAATCAAACATAACAATGCAAAAGGATATTATGAATAAAGAAGGCATCAAAATATAATAAGTCTAATTGCTTACATCAAACATACCCCATTAGTGAAGTTCTACTTTTGGATCAACCTATGTATTCAAATATGCAACTACCTATTCAAAGTATTTAACCCTCCCCTTGGAAGAGACCCTGGAATAGAAAATGCATTGATCAACATCCACTAAAAGACAAGTTGACATATCCTTGATACCCCAACTCATACACATCTGAAAACAAATCCCTAATCAAGTTTATCTTTTAAATAACTCTATTATTGATCTACAAGAAATAAGACCAAAACACCATGAATGTCTTAACCTATGTGATTTGTAAAGCATAATGGAGACAACTTGATAACAGACCAACCATATTGGAATTTTATTCATAAATCTAACTATTACAATGATGTTCTTCTCTAGAAACAGAAAGAGATCAAGAACACCCTATATGTAGAGAAAAGGAAGAAATATTTATAGAAGACCCACACTTGGAACCTACCCTGCCTTGCAAAGGATTTAGAACCCTTACAACCAAGAAAATAAATATATTATGAGATTTCTACAATCCATTTAAATCATCTTATTATTTTTACATTTCTTGCACTCTCTCTCATCCTGATGATGGATCACAGAGTGTGATCCGAAGCGTTGATTCTAAAAAAACTTACACAATCAAATCCAAAAGAAAAGAATTGATTGAAAAGAAATATAATTAAAGAAGAAGGAAACCCTAAAATGAATCCAATTGAATTCTTTCCTTCAATATCTAATTTTCACTTACCTTCTTTCCTCAATTGATTTTATCTTTCTTCAAAATATCTCAAAAAGAAATCTGATCTACACCACTTGACTTGGGAAAATAGCCAACATTAATGCCAAAAAAAACAAGAAGAAAAATAGGGTTTCATAAAATATACAAATCTAAATAGAAAACCCTAAAATAGCACTAGTCAATAAAAATGGAACCACAAGAAACAAAAGACTATCCTCAGCACCTTGTAGCCTCATAAATTTGACCCACAAGATCAGATTTATCATTTATCACCTCTACAACCTAGAAAGAAATAACACTACTTGGATACCCTGAGAAAACCATTTAAATATTTGAAAATTTGATTCCAACGGTTATAGGTTGCACAAAATATACCATCAATGGCCAAGATTTAATCTTTACTCAAATTTAAAACACTGCCGCTGATCAACCTTTAAATACTAGGGAGACAAGATCAGATTTGGACACATGTCGCACATGCATGATCCTACAAACAACATCTTGCATGCATGTTTCCTTTGAGGCACCAGTCCAACTACAAGATTAAAAAAATCTGTCTTATCTTTATTTTCCTTTTCAACGCTGACCCAAATATGAGCTGCAACATGGCAGACAGTCGTGATGCCTTGATGAGCATCCTTCAGGCATCTTTCCTTTAAGGCACTGTGAGAATAGTCAGATTAAAATTAACATGATCTGCCTTTATTTCCTTTTAGCACTAACCATTTCCCATGTGTTTGTCAGTCATAATGCCTTGAATACTAAAGTTTAATCAACTTCCCTTTAAGGCATAGCGTGAACCGTTAGATCTTCTGAGGTCTGTCCAAACTTCAACCCTTTTTCATAGCACAGGACCCCACGCATCAAACAGTAACAATTGATCAAATTTTATTTAATAATTTATGCTAACCATAAGATCAAATATGATCTGAACATGGTTTATGTCACCTTTAACTCATCTCAGACCTGCACTTTCCACGAATCTGTCTGTCATGATGCCACAAAGACTAACTATCGTGCATCATCTGTTTAAGGAAAAGTTCCCACCATAGGTGACATCCGCTCTGACAGTGCTGGAAATATCACCACTAGCTTTGAAGAATGATGACCTCATAATGTCAGAATGGACAGATGGTGCATAGGAACAAAGAATTTTTTATTAACCTAAGCACATCTTTCATTTAAGGGATAGCGACAACCATTAGATTTAGATTAACTTTCTCAACAAATGCGTCAAATAAAACTTGCGGGGACTTAGGAAATAGGAAAAATAAAACATAAACCCCGCTAAGAAAAATGACTTAGGAGATAAAGTGACCCCGTGCAATGACAACTTTAAAAACACATGGGTTTTAAGACTTTAAGTGACCCAAAAAGGTAACACGACTTTATAACAGGAGCAGGAGACCTAGGGTAAAGACTAAATTCATACCAAGGGCTAAAAATTTATAATTAGGGCTTAAGGACCAGGCCTAAAACAAGGAGAAAAAGCACCATTTGAACCAGGAAAATATCAGTCCAAACATACTTCACAATACATAGTTCGGGTTCCTCCCCTTGAGATGGGTGTTGACAATCTCTTCTTGAATTTAAAAAGGATGATATTGATGAAAAACCAATACAGGCCACTTAAGACACATATTTGATATCAGAGTAGTATATCTTTGTCAAAACCCTATGTGAAGGAATTCATTAAATTTTAATTATTGTCATAAGCACTTGGAGTTTCTTCAAGCAATTGGATTTCATTGAACTTGCAAACAAAATATACGATTAGAGAATAGTTGTCAAAATCTACATTAGATAAATTTTGTTTACATATAACACCATTAGGGACATTATCAAATCCATAAGTCAAGTATTGGCCAATTAATTATTGTATAATATCAAGATAATTATGATGAGTAAAACTTCTAATAGATAGAAGTCTTGAGTAATTAAAGTTTTAAGAACATTGTTCCAATATCTCAAGCTACCTAGGTAGGGGAGATTACATTAATGCACTAGAGGAATGCGGAAGACTTCCTTGATTATGTATGACCTTATATCTAGCACCACTTCTCCCTACTTTTTCATCACTCTTCTCTCTTTTGGCTTGTCGTTCTTAGCAATTTTCATTATGAGATTAGGTGACTGAATGGCCACCAAAAAACTTGTTGCATGTACCAATCTGAACATCACCATTGAAGATGCACGGTTACCTATCTTCTTTAGGAACTCATTAAAGTCCATGTAAACAATGTTTGTATCAATAATCTTGTTGTCTAGGTTTCCCAACTTTGAGGGCTTATTATAGCCCACAAACCTTAACTTAATTGGCTGAACTAAAGACATACCCAAATAATTTTCAGTCGAAAAAGAATAGTTGTCAACATATTTTTTTGAAAACCATGCTAACTAACCTATGAAAGAAATATCAAAATTTGTCTAATGAAGTGAAAAACTAAAATAAAGAGCTAAAACTAAGTAAATATAACAAAACCCAAGAAAAACACACAAAAACACCTTAACTCAAGAGAAAAAAAAAACCTTGGATAAATTTCCTTTCTTACTTTTGAGGGTCCAAGGTTAAGGGGCATGAAGACCCCCAACACCAAAAAGACACCCTTCAACTTCTATGGTGGCTCAAAACACCCATGGTTGGGGATTTGGGAATACTTTACTCTTGATCACCCTTTCAGGGATCAGGGGTCATGATATTCAGATGCTTTGATGTTGGGCTTAACATAGACAAAGGAAAAAGTGTGATCAGGGTGGTTTATCCTTGATTCCTCTTTCAAGGATTGGGGATGAAGTAACCCCAACGCCCCAAAATGAGATGTTGATGTTGCATAATATCTCAAGGATAGGTGATCTCTAACTGACCTTTTGGGGATTGGGGTCACTTAATCTTTGACACCATGAAGGGCCAAGATATGTAGGGTTTCATATCATGCGCTAATCCTCTTGAGTACTACTAGGTCATGAATCAAAGAAAGTTTTTTTATTTCTCAATTAAAAGGGCTTGACACTGCCCAAACACCAAACCAAAAACCAAAGAAAGGAAAGAGAAAGGATAGGACTAACAAAATACAACAGAGAAATAAATGGGAGAAAATAAAATAGATAAAATTGAAATGGAAAAAGGGAAAAACTAACCCAAGAAGAAGAAGATATGACCAATCAAACAATCAATATGAAAACACACTTAGAAGAACCAAACTAGGAGGAAGAGTTCACACAAGAATCCTCAAGATCACTTAATAAATCTCAAGAACGGAGAAGACTTAGTCATTGTTTAAATGCAAAGTGAAAAAATGAAGGAGCGATGATCTATTTATAGAGGGCTTCCATCATGACATCAACCCTAGACCCCAATCAAGGATCAAGGTGTCAGGGTGATGGTGTAGATCAGAGAGCCCCCGACACACTGAAATACATATCTTTGATTTGGAGGTCGAGGTGCTTTAGTCATTTCAAGGATCTGGGTTTCAAGGGTTTTTTGATAGGAGCAAAATATTCAACCCCTGAATATCCGAATGGCACCACAAATTCAACCAAATTATAGCACAACAAGAAAAGGGAAAGAAAGGAAAGAGAAAAGAAAAGAAAAAAGAAAAGGAAAAACCCCTACTCACCTTAGTCATTGAACTATCAGTTGCTCAAAATCCACAATCTCACCTATCCAATGTAACTCACTGACAAGGGTTTAGCAAAAAGGAGACAACAAAGAGAGAAAAAAAACTAGGGTCCCCATTAGGCCAAGAGACCTAATGTGGTGTGAATTTTTGAGGCACAATAATATGTATGTATGTATATAAATACATACATAGAATTTTATATAACGCATTATTTTAATTATTGATTATGAGTGTAAGTATGAGATTATAATTTTTTATTCTCATTATTTATGTAGAGATGCAATTATGGTGCATGTGTAGTATAGTAATTATGATATGAGAAATATGTTTTCTTACATCTTTAGTAAATTATGTTTTTTATTTTTTATTAGAGAGGGGAGTGTTCATTTCATGTACAACTCCCTACAAGAGAGATTTAATGTTTGATTTTAGTCTTTTTGGGGGGTTCTTTCTATGAAAAAAATTGGGGGACAAAGTTTTGAGATTACAGAGAAGAAATGGTGATTAATTTGTGACTGGAAGTGATTTATTGAGAGAATATCTTTGATTAATTTGTTTCCATAATTGTGAGATTGATTCTTGTGCATGAAAGAGTGATACTATTTCTTGGATTGGACTTATAATTTTCTAGAAGAAGTTGGGATTTGATATTTGTTCGTGTATGGATTGGAATTCTTTTTATTGCCCCTTCTCTTGTTTAGATTCTTCACGAGATACTATTTAGGGATTTAATCTATTGATTGTAATATTTTATTATATTTTTTGGGACTAATTTTTTGTTCACATAATGTATAAAATGTATGGAATTCATTTATTTGAAATTTGGAAATGGTAGTGATTAAATGATGCATTCATATCTGGATTTTCCTTTAAGTTTTAAAGATCCTATTTTGGAATTTCAATGATTTAAATTTCATAAGTAAATCTTGGGTGTCACTTAATGGGTTTGTTGGAAGGAAACTGAGAAATATCAAATGGGTCTCTCTCATATTTTTCTTATAGGGCTCAAAGCATTCCCTATTAAGTTCATTTTGGAGACCCAGTCCAAATTGCCCCATTTCTGGGCTAACTGCATAGTTACACAGCCAAACTAAGAAACAATTAGGCCAGGTGTACAAAAAAAGATCCCAAGTGTACAAAAATAAGCTCAAGTGTGCACAAACAGTGCCCAAGTTTGTAGAACCTATATTTCGGTCATATTTTGTATAGTTGAGTTTTGGGCTTATACCAAAGGCTTTAAGGTTTCCATTTATCATGGTTTATTAATGATATATGCTTTGTGGGATAGTGATATGTTCAATTTATGTTAATTGTATTTGTTTTTAATTCCATGTTGTTCAATTGATTCAGATCGGATTCCTAAATAGGGTTTACGATTGTCCCTAAAGAGGGGCAATATGAGTGTTCCTAAGCTTGTATATTGTGATTCTGATTATTGTATGAGATTCAAATGTATGCATTACTTTTATATAAGATCTATACATTCATCTATTTTTAAATTTTAAGCGTTAAAGAGCCTAGGTACAATGTAGGTGAGTGGCTCTCAATGGGGGGAAAGGACCTAAAGTGGTCAGTACCAAGGTAACCCATTGATGATTTTTGTAAGCAAGTGATAACCTAATAAATTAACTAGGTAGGATACACATTAATAAAATAATATTTATGACTTTCCCATGCCTTGATTGTTTTTACATGCTAAGGATAAGAGTGGGAGAAGATGTCAGTGGAGACTGAAATGTCGATAGAGATTGGAACAATCAAACTACCTTGTCCTCATGAACGGTTGTTTACTTCTCCATGTGCCTACTTGGGGGTTAGGGTCCTGTTAGCTCTCAAAACTGCACCCTGTTAAGCTCATTAAAACTTAACCTTTTGGAGAAACATGGAAACACTCCTGGGTAGTGGGTTTCCCAAAATTGGAGTGAATCTCTGGGTTCTAGGCCGTTTCCTATATGATACTTCACCTGAAGCTTTTGTAAAATGGTAAAAAAAACTTGGCTGGGAAAAGAGATAAGAAATATTTTTCTTGAATGAACTTGGAGTACTAAAAAAATAGGAAAAACTAAAAGGAAAACTTGAGGTGATGCACCAAATCTGAAGATGGGAATGGTATTAATCAGACACAATGAAACTTTCCTAAAACTAGTTTGACATATGCATAATATTGATATCAGAATACTCAGATAAAAATGCTTTATAAGAAGGATTGACCTCAATTCAACTATTAACAGGAATAATAACATTCACTTATTAACAATGAAATGAAACAAAAATCACAACTTATAACCTATGTGAGTACCAAATATTCACTCACAGATGCTAAAACTGAGACATTTACTTCAAGGATTCAAAATGAATCACAAAAAAAACATCAAATCAGTAACTCACATACCACAAGATGAACTCAATAATGGCTTCCAAAATTTTCTTTATTCAAGCTTCAATGGTGACTTAATAACACTCTCATAAAACTGAGTTTCAAACAATCTGCAAATGACCACCATGAAGGATTCAAAAAATCACTCCAAAGGCTGCCTTCACATAAAATCTAGAACTGTCTGAAATGGGTTACAAAATCTCTTTTCTTTTGTTAAGAACTTAGAACAAGTTACAAAGCCTCAAGCCAAAGGGAAGAAGAACTACCTAACAATGAGTTTTCAACTCATATTTATGCATTTTCAAAGCCAACTGCATTCTGAAAGCAATAACTTCTTGATCGGATTTGGCCTGTCCAGCCGCTGTCTAACTCTTCAAAAGTCTACAAAAATACCATTTGGTGACCCAAAAGTCACACCATCATAAACACTCCCTTAAATAATTAGTCTTATCCCTCTAGAAGAGTCACAAAAGTCTCTGAATTGCAATAACTTTTCTGTAGACTTTAACAACTGCAACCTTTGATCTTTTAAAATCTGATCTTTCCATCTATAAAAATATCTGATTTTTAGCATCTGAGAACAATCTGATATTGTTTTGTCTCCAAAAAATTCCGGGAATAAAACATGGATTTGCAATAAAATATTAAAATCCCCTTTGAAAATCATTTCTGTGTATGTTTAAAAGCCTGAGTCTTGGCGAATGAGTGTCTCTGCATCTTCCTTTTCATTTGTTCTTTCATCACACAGTCGCTGGCTGTTTAAACTAACCTTTAGATTCTGAGCGACTGAGCGACATCCATTTCTTCATTGCATACCCTGTTCGGTCACACACTCACGCCACCTTTTACTCTATTTTCATCTCGTGCGCGAGTGGGCGATGACATAAATCTTTTGATTGATTGCCAACTCGCGAGCTAATTTCCTTTCATCTCTACTGACGGGCGACTGAGCGATGACTTTATTCTTTAGCTTGTTACATCCTCGCGGGATACTTTTCTTTCATCTTAGTTGATCGGCGACTGCGCGATGAGCTTCTTCCTTTAACTCATCGCACACCCGTGAGCTGATTTCCTATCACCTGAAAACAACAGTGAGTGAGTGATGTGTTGAACAATTCCTTTGGTCGCTCGGTCACAGACCTTTATGAACCTTGAAAACTGCCTATACGACTATGTGATGCATCCCTTTATATAGCTCATCGCATACCCGCGAGCTCCTTCTCTTCCATGTTCCGTGGACTTGTGGAAAAATAGAAACAGGGTGCATTTCCTTACTTGCGGAAAATCTCTCTATGGGTGCGAACTCCGCAACATGTGAAAAAATCTTCTCTTTTTTGCCTTTGCGGAAAATCACCTTCGCAAGTAGAAATCTGCCACGAAGAATCAAAATTTCAATTCTCCGCCTTAAGTCTTTTTTGGTTTCAGAAAATTGAAAAAGTGCTTTGAAAACCCATTGTGGGGTCCACCACAGCGCTCTTTCTTTTCCGCCTTTGCGGAAAATCTCTTGAGAGGTGCGAAACCCGCACAAGGCAAAACTCCACTTTTCAGAAAATCACCTGAGAGGTGCGAAACCTGCAACATGTAAAAAGCCTTCTCTTTTTGCCTTTTCGGAAAAATACTTTCGCAGGTAGAATTCCGCCAATGGAGAAGGTGATTTCTGGAATCGCGCAAACCTTTGCGGAAAAATACCTTTGCAGGTAGAATTCCGCCAAGGAACTTGGTACCGAAAATTGGTAACAGGTCCAAAGAGACTACCAAGGAAACCCAAGGGGTGAGGGCTATGTGATGACACTCACCCTACTTGTGACTTAGAGTTATTTTCAATTTAGTTTTGTTTCCTTACCTTTGGTATTCTTAACCTTTTTTTACTAGCCTTGTTTAGAAATTGGTTACCACCTTATTCTTTATTTCTAGATTGCTTGAGTTTGTGTGGGGCCTTGGTGTCTACCTCCTTAGCTCAGTGGGAGTGGGCCTCTAAGTTCCACATGGTTGGGTGGTAAAAGTATTTCTTATCAAGGTTTAGTTGTTTCGTGTTGCATGGATGGATCTTGTACCATTGTCTTCATCTTGCAGCAATAGTGATCTTCATATTGTACACGATGTTATCTTATGCCAAGTTTCATTTCCGTATGTATATTGATGTAATTTGTACCCTCTTATGGGAAATTGTCATAATTATTCTCATGAAAATGTAATTGTAATAAATTAATTTATGTAGGGAGTTTAGGATAGATATTTTTATAAACGTATTTGCTAAGGAGAACAGAATATTGTTAAGATAGAATTGAGTAGATTGTTCATTGAAATTAGTTAATTTATGTGTTCAGGAGTGTATATGCAATAAAAGTACTAGTAGGATTGATTTAATGACATCACTAGTTGATTTATGAATATGTAATAATAGAAATTATAGAGGAATTTTAGTGTATAGGTTAATTGAAGTAAATCTGATTATGAAAATATAGTAATGAATTAGATAGTGTTGATGATAATTATTCAATTGTGTATTTTCATTTATGTTTACGCAAGTATGGTGATGTTTACATAAATGTCTAATCCTATCCGAGCACAGTCACTATTTTCTATGATCTCTTGGGGATTGAAGATGATCAAAGTGATTTTTAGTTCTAACCGAGTTCACTCCAGCATTACAGTTTTGGTCAGGCATTGAAGAATTTCAGTATTGGCTGAGTTATGCTTTTAGTGATAGCCGACTAACAGCAATTTATATTTTATGGATAATTGATTTTATGAAGACGATAAATATGAGTTTTATTAATTATTTGAAAGGATATTAAGGCTGACTTGACAAGGATTATCTATTAGAAATATTAGTAAAAGAAATAAAGATTAGGAAAACAAGAAATAATCCAAGAGAGACTTGCAAGAAGAATTTTACCATAACCAAGTGAAACAAGGCAAATCAAGAGCTTTCACCAAAGTACACCAAGAAGCACAAGATCAACACTAAGACAATTTTTTTGAAAGGGGAAAACTAAGAAAAACCCCTTGTGCATAAATATGAATGAGACAAGAAGCTGAGAGAGAGAGAGAGAGAGAGAGAGAGAGAGAGCTCATTACAATATTGCAAGAATTAGAATGAGAGAAGAAATCCAACTTGTGAGAACCAACTTAGAACTATGTGAGAGCCCTAGAACCCTAAGAAGTGTGTGAGAAATATATCTTAAGTAGAGATGATTGGAGGATTTTTCATGTAACTCCCATGCTCTATGTGTGCCACATTCACATTTGGTGTGTGCCATGTGTAGGAATCCTCTTAAGGAGGAATATCTAATTTCCTTATTAAAGGAATTAAAAATATGAGACAAGACCTTGGTATATCTTTTAATTACATAGATACCAAGGAAATATTAATTCTAACATCCCCCTTTAATCTTTACTTGGGGAGATGAGATCAATAGGTATGATACCCAAATGTTTACAATGATTTTGAGATGTTTCTTTTGAAAGAGTCTTCAAGAGATTGTTGATAGCTTGATCATCATATATTTCTTTAAATGGATCGGCATAGATTGAATGGTACATAGGAATGTTTGCTATGCGGATAGTACTTTGAGAATACAAAGATGTAATTGCTTGTGTAGGGGGCCCAAATCTTCTAGTGACCATTGAGATTCTTGAGACACATTTATGCATTCTATATATTTATTTGTAGTATAAAATAGAGGTGGAGCATGATCAACACCTAAGTTTGAAATAAGGCAAGAAATACTAGTAGAGCACCCATCATTGGGATCGCCTAGTGTTGAATCAATAACACTTTGGAAAGAAAAATCATATTGTGAATCATCAATCATATAATCAAGAATGCAATCTTCAGTTGCATAAAACAAATCTATAATGTATTTATCATAATAGGAGACATCAAAAGGAGGAGAGCTATCATCATTAACCTCCAAAATAATCATAGGATTAGTACCATCATTATGAATTTCATCTTGAGTAATACACATATCTTGCAAAGTAACATTAAGAAAGTTAGAGATAATTTCCTCTTCTTGTTCAAGAATATCATCAACATGAGAGCAAGGATCATCAAATTGCATTTCATCATAGGGAGAGAGAATGTAATCACTTTGAGTAGGAAGATAGTAATCAAGAGGTTTATTCCAAGAGTATACTTCATCATAATAATCATCCCAAATAGTATTATCATCATAGTGAGGATTACACATCCCATATCGAATAGAAAAAGTATGACGAGTGTTATGATTAGGATTATATGACTTCTCATGTTTAATTTTCTTAAAATAGTTATTGATCACATGACCATCTTTGCCACAATAATTACAATGAGGTCTATTAGAATTGTTATGATAACCATTATTATGATTATGATTAGTGGATCTATTATTATGAGATCTAGACATGAAAGCATGTTCATTAGATTTGATTGAGCCAAACTGAATTAGCTTAGCCTCTTCTTGACATAAAAGTTGTTGAAAGATAGAATAAGTTAATTGAGATGCTAGCAAAGGAAGAGCTCATTGAGAATGAATATTAGTGATAAATTTCTTAAATTGTCTAGGAAGACATTTTTTTAAAATGATATGAATTAATTGAATTTCAGATAATGTAACTCCTAAACCAGTTAATTGACTTCAAAATGAATCAAACTTAAGTAAAAACTCATCCATAGTTGAGAAATTTGTATACCTGATATCCTCCAATTGATCTTGGAGTTGAATCTTTTGAGATTTAGTTGCACTGACGAAGGTGTTTTTCAAAATAGTCGATGTTGCATGTGCTTCAGTATAATGGGAAATTAATACATATAAATCAGGATGCAAAGAAATGCCTGTAAAGCCTAAAGCCTCGTCATTTTTCTCATTCCAAGCATCAATATCTTCCTTAGAGGCAGTAGTAGCGGGAAAAGAACTCGCGCTAGTCACCACATCAAGAATATGTTTAAAGCAAAAAATAAAGGTAATATGAGACTTCCAAGTGTGATAATTGGAACTTGTTAATTTAATTTCTAGAATTAACATCGACATAATGAACAAAAATCAACTTAAATACAAATTGTAGAATACAATGCTAGATCTAAAAAATTAGATTAACACAAATAGTAAATTCCAATATTCCAGAAATTTAAAATATTAAAAAAATTTAAAAATTTTGTTAAAGTGATGAAACAAATTTTTAGAGCAATAAAATAAAAAGTTAGCTATTGAATTAAGTTTACAACCATAAACTGGAAATGGTTTTTAGATGAATTTAAGAAATGATAAGTGAAATAGAATGTAAAAGAGTTTAAATTTTTCGTTAAAAATTTTTAGAATAAATTTTGTTAAAGATAAACAAATTTGAATAAATCCTAATAATACACCAAGAATCAAATGATAAGAGACCTGCAATGAGTCAGCAATATGAATGATAGAGGGAAACAAATGTTATAATAAAACTCTTCAACTATTGGCAAAATGATATGAGAGAATGATGATTAACGTGCAGCTACCAGAAAAGAGTAAAAATGATAAAATGCAACTATTAAAATAATGATAAACCTGCAATAACAAAAAAGAAATGTTATTTTGAATAAGAAAATTTTATAATATGAATATGGAAGAGAACGATATAAATCTGATGTAATAATTGTCTGGATAGAAAATTCTTGATATTTGCGAAAGGAATAGAATAATAACCTGCTAAATAATGATCCAAAGAAATACAACACAATATGTATATTAAAAAATAGCAATTTATAATAAAAATAGTTTAATTGTCTATAGAAATATGATGACCTACAATGAATCAATTACAATACAACAAAAATAACTAGGCAACGTTACAAGTTGAATAAAGGAGATATGATTTAAAAAAAAAGAACCGATTGCATGTAGCCAAAGGAGAGGAGTTGTGAGAGAAGCAAGATGGAAAAGGGGAGGCAACAAGTTGTGTGAGAGCTGCGTGGGGCTGCTATGAAGGAAGGGAGGGGTGGGGCTGTTGTGCAAGGGAAGCAGCAAAGATCAATGTGCCAAAGTTGCGCATGAAAGGAAGAAAAAAAAATACTAAGCAATGGAGATTAAAACGCAAATGTTGGGGGATTAAAACAATTTGCTGGGGTGCAAAATGTTTTGGCTAAGTTGTAAAACATTTTTGCTGAAGCTAATGCTATGAAAGGAATAAAGTCTGCAAGGTGAGGAGAAAAAACATTTTTGTTGGGTGAAAAGAAAGAGCTGGGGTTAAAAACATTTTTGCTGGGAGAGGAGTTAAAACAACAAGAAGATATGAATGAAAAAAGGTGAAAACAACAAATAGAAATAGTAGCAAGATAAGTGCTGAGGAAAATAGAAAACAACAGAGAAGCGTTAACCTGTAGAGAAATGTTAGATGAAGATTTAGAACAGTAAAAGATATATATATATATATATATTGAAATCTGTAGATAATAACAGAAGAGAAATGTTGATATTTAATCCTGCAGCGATGAAAGAGAGATGAATAAACCAATATTAACCCTGCAAGAAATCAGGTATTTATAAACCAGTAACAAAGATATAATAAATAGAAATAAGTGAAACCTATAGAGAAATATGAGCGTTAAAAAAGAAAAAAAATAAGAGAAAAAAAAGTTAGATATCTTGTTGAATCCTACAAAAAAAAATCAATTATATGAAGCTCCAGAAACATCAGAAACATATATAAATATTGAACTAATGAGAAAACATAGAATATGCAAACCTGAAATGCCTTGTGGTTTCCCGACAGAGGAAATAGATAGATCTGAAAAAAATACTATAGACTAGATAAACAATAAAAACTGGGTTTGGCTGTGAGCCGGCCAAACCCAAATTTTTTTTTTGAAAAATATACAACAAAGGTTAGATTGAGAAATCCTGCAAACACTCAAACAAGGATTACTAGCTCTGATACCATGTTAGAAATATTAGGAAAATAAATAGAGATTAGGAAAACAAGAAATAATCCAAGAGAGACTTGCAAGAATAATTTTACCATAACCAAGTGAAAGAAGGCAAATCAAGAGCTTTCACCAAAGTACACCAAGAAGCACAAGATCAACACTAATACAATGTTTTTGAAAGGGGAAAACTAAGAAAAACCCCTTGTGCATAAATATGAATGAGAGAGAGAGAGAGAGAGAGAGAGAGAGAGAGCACTCATTAAAATATTGTAAAAATTAGAATGAGAGAAGAGAAAAGAAATCCAACTTGTGAGAACCAACTTAGAACCAAGTGAGAACCCTAGAACCCTAAGAAGTGTGTGAGAACCATATCTTAAGTAGAGATGGGTGGAGGATTTTTCATGTAACTCCCATGCTCTATGTGTGCCACATTCACATTTGGTGTGTGCCATGTGTAGGAATCCTCTTAAGGAGGAATATCTAATTTCCTTATTAAAGGAATTACAAATATGAGACAAGACCCTTGTATAGCTTTTAATTACATAGACACCAAGGAAAGAATAATTCTAACATTATCATATGTGTTTGTGTGTGTATGTGTGTGTGGAAGTGTGTGAAGATATATGTTTTGTGATATGAAGAGTGAAGGCAAAACTAGATGGGATTCTAATTGAATACAAAACATGCAGAGCTGCAAAAGAATATCCGATCAGTGAGGATCAAGTAATCAAAGCCAGAGTAGAGATCTAAATCAGCAAAGATATTTTCTTATCAAAATAGGTCAATCCATTGTTGCTCTCTCACAATTGTAGCAGTGATCAAAATATCTTAACAAAGTAGACTTAACAATCTTTTGTAAATCCTCTCACGAGGTGACATTTCTACATTGAAGTGTTTGAAGACCTCTAAGAAGGCCACTCCTCACAAGGTGATTAAATCCTCTAATAGGGTCACACCTAATAGTGTATTATTGTAACCTTTAATAGGGTTGGCTCCAAATAGGTCTCACTTCAGAAAAGTGAAAAATAGTGACTAGTTGCTATTGGTGTTTTTTCCCATATTGGGTTTCCATGTTAAATCTTTGTGTTATCTATGTACATTTCATTTTCTTTATGGTTTATGTTTCTACAAATTAATTACTTAAGGATAATCACAGTTAATATCTTAAGATTTTCCATGTTAACCAAGTGACAGTGGAATATCTATGTTAACCGAGAAAAAGTGACAAATTCATTTAAGACATGTAAGGGACTTGTATTTTTTTTTGTGGTAACTGATTCACCCCTCCCCTCTTAGTTATTCAACTCATTTCCAAAAATTGGTATCAAAGTATTTGGTGCTTACAAGGAAGGTTTAAAGGCCTAAGCTAAATACCAGAGATGTCTTACATAAGGGAGATCCCTAAGCTTAATAAGGAGAACTTCGCTGCATTGCAATATTTGATGAGGCTACATCTATCTACTATTGGAGATACTGGTTTTCAATTCTTGGATCATAGCTATGTGGAACCACTAGGACCTTTGACCATGGATTAGATGGTGGACATGAAGCATCATAACATAATGATGATTGATATAGATTCTACACTCAACTATTCTGAATTTGATGAAGTCAAGGACTGTCCTACTACCTTTGATATTTGGAACAAACTGCATCATATCTATATAGGAGATGAAAATGTAAAGAGGGCCAAATAAAAAAGTCTCAGAGGTCAGTTTGATATGATGAAAATGAAAGAAGGAGAAAACATTACAAAGTGCAGTGAAAGAATCAAGACAAGTGCTAGTGTAATCAGAGCTTCTGGTGGAGCAATTAAAGACAAAATAATAGTCAATGAGGTATTGAGAACTTTACTTCCTATCTATGCAATTAGAGTTTCAGCTATTCAAGAGATGAGATGCAGTAATGAAATAAATCTAGATGGATTTATTGGAAGATTATCATCTTTTGAGTTGGATAATTTTGACAATTATTCTCCTAATCCTAGCAATCTTGAGTCAGCATTCAAATCCAAATTAAAACTTGGAAAGATGAAAGCAAAACAGATTGACAGTGACAGTGATGATGATTCTGATGATGAAAATCTGGAAATCATTGAAGCATTACTTTCAAGGAGAGATGCAAAAGGAAAAGGATAATACAAAGGAATAATACCATTGATTTTATTTGCATGTGATGAGGTTGGCCAAATTGCTTCTAAGTGTCAAAACAAGGAAGATAAAGGTGAGAGAAATTTCAACAACTACAAAAGCAAGAAATATTTCAAAAGCTAAAAAAGCTACAAGGACAAAGGTAATAAATCTTGTTATCTTGCTAAAGATCTGATAGTGATGAAGATGAAGAAGAAATGGTTTACATTGCTATTAAGGATGAGTCAGATAGTGAAGATAATGAAAAGACTGCACTATAATCTCATATTAGTAAGAATGACACCTGGATAATTGATAGTGGTTGTTCTCACCACATGACTGGTGATAAAACCAAATTTGAACATCTTGAGCACTATGATGGTGGGAGTGTCAGTTTTGGGAATGATGAACCCTACTATGTGAAAGGTAAAGGTTGTATTGCTCTTACTAAAGGAATCAAGTGTGATAATGCTTATTGGGTTGAAGGACTAAGGTGTAATCTACTAAGTATGGCACACCTGAATAACACTGGTTTCAAGTTATAATTCATGAATGGTAACACCAAGCTCCTAGATGGTAGAGGAAACCTAGTTGGAACTCGCAGGAAAACAAAAGGTAATATATTTTATCTTAATCTTGAAATGAAAGTTCATGTTTTATTGCACAAGTAGAAGAAAGTTGGTTATGGAATAAAATGTTGTGTCATGTGAATTTTGACAAATTGGTCAACATAAGTAAGAATATAAGAGTAAGAGGTATTCCTATTCCGAAGAAACCTAAATTAGCAATATGCAAACAATGTCAAATTGGGAACATGGGAAAAACAAGCTTCAAGAGCAAGAACTACAATACAAAAGAAGTCTTAGAATTAGTACATACTAATTTTTATGAGCCAATTGGAACACAATTTACATAGTTGAGAAGTATTTCATTCTATTTGTTGATGACCACTCCAGAATGATGACACTTATGTTTCTCAAAGAAAAATCAGAAGCTTTTCAGAAGTTCAAATGGTACCTAGCCAGAGTTGAAAAAGAAATAGGAAAGAAACTTAAATGCCTAAGATCTGACAGAGGATGAGAATTCATTTCTAATGAATTCAATGAATTCTAAAGTGAAAGAGGAATCAAGAGACAAGTATCTGTCCTAGGTACACCACAGTGAAATAGTATTATGGAAAGAAGGAACATATCCATCATGGATTGTGCAAGAACCTTGATGATTGAAAAGAATGTTGCTACCAAATACTGGAAGGAAGCCATCAGCATTGCAATTCACACTTTGAACCAAGTTCAACTAAAGAAAGGTACTGAGAAGACACCTTTTGAATTATGGTAAGGCTACAAACCTAATCTTTGTTATTTCAAAGTATTTGGAAGTAAGTGCTACATCTTGAAGGAAGCAAGAAATGGAAAATTTGATGTAAAAAGTGATGAAGGTATATTCCTAGGCTACTCCAGCAAAAGCAAAGCATATAAATTTTTAAATCTTACTACTCATAAAGTATTAGAAAGTGTGCATGTAAATATCGATGAGTTTGTAGAGATAAATGAAGAAAAGAGTAGTAAAGAGCCTAAATACTACGAAAACTTTGTGTATTATGAACCTGGCACTATACCTAAGACACAGGAAATGGTGATTGGACAAAAACCATGTCAACCACTGAATTCATCATCACAAACCTTGTTGCAACCTATGCAACCAGTGATGCTAACTGAAGAAACCAAGTCACAAAAAAATGGAATCAAGTCTCATACTGAAGAAACCAAGTCACAGATAGAGGCACCTGAGTCACAGACAAAGGTACCCGAGTCATAGATAGATGCACCTAAGTCTTAGACAGTGGAACCCGAGTATGAGACAGAAGAACATGACAAAATATTTGAGCATGGTGAGCATAGTGGAGCAAGCCCACAATCAAGAAGGAAGGATCTTGTACTTGTAAAATATGTTAGAAGGCATCATGTACCTAAACAAATAATTGGAGATTAGACAGAAGGTGTAATGACAAGGAACAAAACCAAAGGTACATGTTTACTTCATGAAATCAAACCTAGAATTTTTAAAGATGCATTGAATGATGAAAGCTGGATCGAAGCAATGAATGAAGAGATTGAGAAGATAGAAAAGAAAAAAACCTAGACTCTCGTATGTAGACCAAAAGACAATAATGTGATTGGTACTAAGTGGGTATTTAGAAACAAGATGAATTAGAAAGGTGAAGTTTCCAGAAACAAAGCTAGATTAGTATGTAAAGGAGATGCTCAAGAAGAGGGTATTGATTATGGAGAAATTTTTTCTCTTGTTGCAAGACTTGAAGGATTCATATCTCTTCTAGCATATGCTTCACATAAAGGATTCAAGGTATACCAAATGGATGAAAAATCTGCATTCTTGAATGGAATTCTAGAAGAGCAAGTCTATATTGAGCAACTTGAAGGATTTGTAGATCCTAACAAAAGGAATATGGTTTTCAAAATGCATAAAGCATTGTATGGACTGAAGAAAGCTCTAAGATCCTGGTATGAAAGATTTCATGGTTACTTGACAAGTATTGGATTATAGAGAACTATTGATAATAGTAGCTTGTACATCAAAGAAGGACCTCAGAACAAGATACTATTAGCAAAAATATTTGTTGATGACATATTGTTTACTGGATATGATGATCGATGCAAAGCATTCTCTGAAGCTATGAGTAAGGAATTTGAGATGTCTATGTTTGGTGAAATCAAATTCTTTGTTGGTTTAAAATTTTATCATATGAAGGATGGTATCTACATCACTCAGTCTAAATACATAAAAGAGATACTAAAGAAATTTGGGATGGAAGATTCTACACCAGTTGGAACACCCATACCCACTAGACATAAGTTATCTATGGGTGATGATTCAAAGGAGGTAAATCAGACTACCTACAGATCCATGATTGGATAACTTCAATATGTTGTTCACACTAGACCTGATATTGCATTAGCAGTTTGTATTGTTGCAAGGTTTTTAGCTAATCCAAGAGAAAATCACTTAATGGATATCAAAAGAAATATGAGATATCTTAAGGGTACTGAAGATTATAGATTATGGTATAAGAAAGGAGGAAACTTTGATTTGAGGAATTTTACTAATGCTGATTGGGTGGGAAGTTTCGATGATAGAAAGAACACAAGTGATGGAGCATTATTTCTTGGAAAGAGCTTAGTCTCTTGGACAAGCAAGAAGCAAAACTACATTTCTCAGTCTACGACAGAAGTAGAATATGTTGCTGCAGCAGTAAAATGTTCAAACATCATATGGTTCAAACAGTTGTTGTTAGGTATCAAGGTGGAAATCAAAGAACTAATCATTATCTATTATGACAACACCAGTGCTATTAACATCTCTAAGAACCCTGTGATGCATACTAAGACTAAACATATGCAATTAAGTATCATTTCTTAAGGGAATTGGTTTTGGACAAAGAAGTAAAACTGGAATATGTGAATACTAAAGAAAAATTCCAAATATATTCACTAAACCGTTACCTAAGGATGCATTTTTGTATCTGATAGGAAATCTAGGGGTGATTTCCCTAATTGGGGCTCACTAAAACACAATTTAGTGATGCATCAACCGAGCTACAGAATAGATTTAACATGTTGATGCAGTTATCAAGAGCTTATTGCATATGAATCAGTACAAACAGGTACATTACAACTTCATTGGATACATATATATTAGTTGGTGTCTTTGGAATTGGTTGTCAAAGAGGGAGACATTACTGATATCATAAAGATTATTGATAGAGAGATTGATGACAGAGGGAGAACATTATCAAGAAAGATTACATAGGGAGAGATTACTGATGGAGAGATTGATGACAGAGGGAGTTTTTGGATAAGAATTAGAATGAAGATAATGACATTAGTAAATTTTTATTCTTATGTCTATTTCTCTATAACGCTTTGTATTATGACATGTTGTGTTGCCATCAATGCCAAAGAGGGAGATTGTTGATGACAATTATTCAATTGTGTATTGTCATTGATGTTTACACAAGTATAGTGATGTTTACACAAATGTCTAATCCTATTCGAGCACAAGCAGTGTTTGTCAAGATCTCTTAGGAATTAAAGATGATCAAAGTGATTTTTATTTCCAACCGATTTCACTTGGGCATTACAGTTTTGGTCGGGCATTAAAGAATTTCAGTATTGACCAAGTTATGCTTTTAGTGACAGCTGAGTAACAAAAAATTATATTTTATGGATAATTGATTGTATGAAGCCGACAAACATGAGTTTTATTAATTATTTGAAAGGATATTAAGACCGACTTGACAAGGCTTATCATATAAATAAGGTCAAGTTTCGATTTTGTAGTGTGTGGTGTGTGGAAGTGTGTGAAGATATATGTTTTGTGATATGAAGAGTGAATGCGAAATCAGATGGGATTCTACTTGATTACAAAATGTACAGAGATAAAAAAGAATATTTAATCAGTGAGGATCAAGTAATCAAAGCCAGAGTAGATATCTGAATCAGTAAAGATAGTTTCTTATCAAAATAGGTCAATCCATTGCTACTCTCTAACAATTGTAGTAGTGATCAAAATCTCCTAGCAGAGTAGACTTAATAGTCTTTTGTAAATCCTCTCACAAGGTGACATTTCTACATTGAAGTGTTTGAAGACCTCTAACAAAGCCACTCCTCATAGGGTGATTAAATCCTCTAATAGGGTCACACCTAGTAGTTTGTTATTGTAACCTTTAATAGGGTTGGCTCCTAACAAGGCTCACTTCAAAAAAGTGAAAAATAGTGACTAGTTGCTATTGGTGGTTTTTCCCATATTGGGTTTCCATGTTAAATCTTGGTGTTATCTGGGTACATTTAATTTTATTTATGGTTTATGTTTCTGTAAATTAATTACTAAAGGATAATCACAATTAATATCTTAAGATTTTCTATGTTAACTGTGTGACAGTAGAATATCTGTGTTAATTGAGCAACAGTGACAAATTTATTTAAGACATCTAAGGGACTTGGATTTTTTTTGTGGTAACTGATTCACCCGTCCCCTCTGAGTTACTCAACTCATTTCCAAAAAGATAGATTGTTAATTAAGATTAAATGCTTTATAGGATTGAGATAATGTTTATGTAATAGAGAATAATATGTTTATATTCTAAGATAATGATATGGAAAGTGTCTTAATAAATGAACATTTAGTATGAAATCAATGATAATAGTTAAGAGTTAGTAATATGATTGATTAATGATTGTTAATGATTAGAATTAACAAAATGACTAGTTTTACATAAATCCATATGGTTAACTTTATAATCACATGTTAATGGTTTATTGGTAAAAAAGACTTAGGAACACTTGCTTTGGTGCTCTAAAATGAATCTAGAAGATATAGAACTTAATGGTTAGAAATCATATGATGCATTTCATTAATGCTTACAATTGATGCATTTAGATGATTGGATATGTGATAGAATATTTCTCAAGTAGCAATGTTAGGGAGCCGTAAGAGGACTTATATTAATTAAAGGACTAATATTGCATTCATTATTAATGATCATTTAGAGATGTGTTAAGGCATTGTTACTTATACTTCTATTTATGTACTTTGTAAATGATTAATGTAATTAATGTTTAATTAAATGATGCAAAAATTCACAACACAATCAAATCCAGAAATTCTTAAGTTATTATCATGGATTATGGAAATCTCTTCTCTTTGGATTTTCTTTTAAATGATGCAATTATATTTAGGGAATCTGCATTAGCATTTTAAAAGAAATATTGCACCTATATTTGGTTTAGAATAGTGTTGTCCTCTCAAGTTCGTTAGTGGGGCATTACATCACAAGGTGGGATACACTCTTGGAGGACTTAGAGTAGTGAGGGTTTGATAGGACCATTGAGGCCACCTAGGCCAGGGCGGATAAGAGCAGAGATAGGGAACTACATCCTCCAGGTAGGACATGGATCAAGTGGATCAAGAGAGAATAGGATGATTCTCTCTATTTACAGTAACACTTTTTGTAGACATGTTCCATAGATCATATTTGGCCTATGGGCCTTTCTTTATGTAGACATTCTAACTTTGTATTCTGATACATTTTATGATACTTATATATATGAGATGCAGTATTTTGCTAACTATGATATGTCATATTATATGCATATTTTTACTTTTCTAGATGTGATGATGCTTATATGATGTCATGCTTTATGATAGATTTATATTTTTTTATATGATAGATGCACATGTTTATGTCATGGACTTATGATATTATGTATACAACTATATGTATAGATTCTAACATGTATGCTAGATTCAATGTTTTGGACTTTTTATACTATAAATATTCTTGATGTACTATTATGATATGCATGTTATCTAATGCATTTGAATACATAATACAATTATTTTTTCATTCTAGAGAACTGGAATAAGATGACTACCATGAGAAATAAAAGAAATGTTAGGAGAAAGCATAAATTAGACAAAGAGGAGTTAGTATTGATAAATTATTGCTTTCATAAGTGCACTTTATCATTAGATATTTATTTATTATGGAAAAAGGGATGTAGTGCACCATGGCACAAAAAATCAAGGGCAATAATGCAATCCTTTTTTGCAAAAAATAGACACATCATAGAAAATGAATATTCTAATCCATACTTAAAAAATGGTATGTTAAGGGTCAAGGTATGTGTGACAACCACAAAGTGAACTTGCCAACACAAATACCCAAATCATACTTGCCCTAGAATTTCATGAAAACATCCCACAAATAGAAGACAAAACAAAAAAGATCATGGACCATTCTGACCACTCTCACCACTCAGTGATATCCTTGAGTAGTATAGGAACATGACCAAGGATAAATGAAGAAAATATAAGACTCACTTAAACCAAGTAAGTCAACAACAGTTCTGATTTTATTTTCATTGTTGTATGCTCATGTTTGATAAGGTGATCATGGTGTCTAGTTTCAAGAATGAAGTACCTCTTCTAAGATAGATACAGTCCAGTTTTGAGTATACCACACCCTCCATAAGAAAAATGATGATTAACAAAGGACCAATAATTTTTATTGATTAATTAATTGGTTAGTAAGACAAAGGATTAGAAAATTTCAATCTATCTGATTACTAACTTGATTGGATAGTTCGTCTGTTGAGGTGTACTTTTGTTAAGCATCATGTATTTAAAGGTCTTTGGTTTGCATCTGATCTAATATTTATCTTTTGCAAAAGCATGAGTTATTGATTAAATGAAAATGACTTATTTTTTATTTTTATAATTTTTGAAGACATTTGATTTTTTGTGCTTCTTCAGGACATTTTACAATTTTTAGATTTTATCAAGACTTTATCTATTTTTCAAGGACTTTTGGAGGTGCATGCTATTGAGTAGATCTAAAAGTTGTTATCCCTTCAGTGTTGCAAGATAATAGACACCCAACCCATTGTTGGAAGTACAAGAATAGGAAAGAAAGATACTGAGAGGGGGGTGAATCAGATCTTCAATCTAAACCACTTAAAATAAATTTATCCACATTCATACATATATGAATTTAATCTAACATCAGATAGTATCCATAACATCAAATATGTAACTCACAACATAGAATTTTGGTAACCTAGAAACCCAAATAGGTAAAACTGGGGTGGGGATGATACCCACAAGATCTTCACTACTGCAGCAATAAAGTGTGCTTGTTAGGGCTACAAAAGTTTGATTACAATATGCAATCTACCTGGTTAAAGGTTTGTTCTATTAAGAACTATAGATCATTACAATCTACCTTGTTAAAGGATTTCAACTTACAGTAAAGTAAGCACTCGGCTAAGAGATTTGAAATGGTCTGCTAAAACCACTCTGTTAAGAGATTTAACCTGATACACCTGTTAGAATGTTCCAAGTAGTGATCCTTTTTTATGCACTCAGATGCTGATGAGAGATCTTCTCTTTTCAATAACCTCTATGATCTCTTAATCTAATATGTCTTTACTCTGCTTTTCACTGCTCTGTCATTCTTCTTGATCCGGGCTTCTCCTCAAAATGTCTTGATATTCATCTCTCATGAACACACAACCCTTCTCTGTATTTCTTTTTCTCACATTCTCATGCACTCTGTCTTTTAGGGTTAGAAGCCATCTTATTATATCTTTTCAGATCTGGCAGTGAAATCTAGATCAATGATCAAGATCAATTGTTTATACCTCCAATGCATTTTGATTTCCTAATTGGCTTCATCCCATGCATGGTATAAAACAATTAAATGTGAATTAACTCAGTAGGCAAATATTAAATGCGTACAAATGTCAGCTAAGATCTCATACAAGTCTGCCTTAACTAATTACATCAAAGTTTGAATTAATCCTAACATATATGAAAAAACTATTCTGCTCGGCACAACACATCTCTGACACTTGACACTTAATATTCTACTCAAATCGACATGATGTAACTCAAAAATCAGAAACTTGCTTGGCAATGTTGCTCGGCCTTGAATGTTTAGATCAGCCACAGTGAATAACCAACTAAAACTGCCTAAGTAAATGACTAAGTGTGGGTCACTAATCATCAATAGAACTTAGGGGTTAATAATCTCCCCCTTTGATATTAGTGGCAAAAACATACTTATCATTATAATTCATTCCATTCAAAATATTGCCTAAGTACATACTGTACTCCCCCTTGGAATATACATCATACTATATAAAAAAATTTATATAGAATACATGCCTGCAAAAAAAAAATTTACACATGGATACCTATTCTAGTCTCCTTTAAGCTGTATCCATGTCAGTCCTATTCTGATCTCCTTCAGTTTGCCCCTTTTTTTTGTCACTGATAGCTGGTGGGATCAATTTATACTTGTCCAAAAACTATTTATGAAGTTGTAAGGTAGACTCAAATGCAGAGTCCCAATTATCCTTGACAAACTTCATAACCTCTATTTTCACTTCTAGCTCAACAACTAGACTTACTAAGATTTCTACAGTTGAGAGATGAGAGTCTCTCTTAATCAATTCATTTACAGATGAAATTTCTTTCTGGATGACCTCCAGAAGAGGTATCAGACTTGTTTGTATAGTAATCAACTTGGTCCTAATCCGACCATCTTCAGCCATGAGCTTGGCTATCCTCCTCTATGCATAAGTCAACCTGTTAAAATGTAAGGAGCTAGTGCTAGCATCCATACTCAGTGAACTACCAGTTGACTTAAGGTCTAGTTGCAATTTCTCTAGAGCCTGTTGATTATCCTTTGTGAAGAATTCAACATTAGATAACCTCTTATACAGTGAATAGACATTTGTTGCAACCCCTTCTAAAGTTCCTATCAGAGACAAAAGTTTGACTTGTTTAACTGCAATCTCTCTTGAGATTTTGGCAAGTACCTTGTTCTCAAATTTCCTCTCAGACCATTGAAACAATTTCTCATTGGCTTCAATATTATCATCATTTACCTTTTGCACAATGTGAACTAACTATTCAAGAATAGGAGCTTGAGGATTCTCATCCTCCATATCAAAATCCTTTACAAATATGTCTTTTATGTCATGTAGCACTTGCTTTTGCTTTTTCTCCCTTTTTAGTTCCTCCTGTCTCTTCTTCCTCTTAAGTAACTGTTACCCAAATTTTCCCTATCCTATGCATTTTTGGCCTTTCTGTGTTTTCCCGCCAAAATGGCCAAACCCTCCTTTTTTCAAAAAATTAACCTTATGGCTCATCGCGCAATCATGTTTTAAAATATGTTCAAAGTTCAAGTTGCGCGACTGAGCGACGAGCTGCCAATCGCGCTCATCGCTCAGTCGCTACCTTTTCCCGCATAGGTCTCATCCACCCCCGAGTGAGCGACGAGCTCAGCAG
>MU227946.1:139139-150114 GCA_018584345.1 Thuja plicata | reverse complement strand
ATTGCTTTGTCCATCCCTGCTCTAGCTTTGAAGTCATGATTGCCAATGGGGGCACTTTACCTTGCAAAGGGAAATGTCACAATGTGCGTCTCTCTATTGGAGATTATAACATGCACTCTGACATGTTCTCCTTGCCCTTAGGTGGCTGTGATGTGGTTTTGGGTGCCTAATGGTTACGCACTCTTGGCCCCATTCTATGGGATTTTGCTAAACTTTGGATGCAGTTTTCAGCCGATGGGAAACAACACACTTTGAAAGGATTACAGCCAAGTTCTCTCAGCATCATCAGTTCACATCATATGGAAAAACTTCTTAAGAAGAATTCACATGGTGTCATCACTCAGCTCCACTCCATTCAGATGCAGCCATCAGCGGTCTCTAGTACTCCTACAGATCTCCAACAAATTTTGGATAAGTATTCAGGTGTATTTTCTGAACCTGTGGGATTAGCCCCTTCTCGCCCAGAGGACCACTATATTCAGCTCCTTCCTAGCAGTGTTCCACCCAACATCAGGCCCTACCGCTACCCATTTCATCAGAACACTAAAATTGAGATGCTCGTTTGTGACTTACTGAAGCAAGGTATTATTCACCCTAGTACCAATTCCTTTTCTTCTCGAGTTCTGCTTGTTCACAAAAAAGATGGGTCATGGTGACTCTGCATTGATTTTTGAGCACTTAATCATCTCACTATAAAGGATAAGTTTCCCATTCCAGTTGTTGATGAACTTCTTGATGAGCTTCATGGGGCTCATTTTTTCTCCAAGTTGGATCTTCGTTCTGGGTATCATCAAATTCGGGTTAATGAGGAGGATATACCTAAAACAACCTTTCACACACATGATGGTCACTATGAATTTTTATTCATGCCCTTTGGCCTCACTAATGCTCCTTCAACATTTCAGGCAGTGATGAATAAAATATTTCGGCCATACCTCCAAAAATTCATTCTGGTCTTCTTTTATGATATCCTCATATATAACAAAACTTGGGCTGAGCATCTCCATCATCTGGAACTTGTCATGAAACTTCTCTTTGATCATCAAATCTGTGCAAAACTATCTAAATGTGTGTTTGGCTAGGAGGAAGTGGAGTATCTTGGGCATATTGTTGTACACCAAGGAGTTTGGGTGGATCCTATAAAAATAGATGCCATGAAAAATTGGCCGCATCCTAAAACTCTCAAGAGCCTTCGGGGTTTTTTGGGGCTGACTGGCTATTACCGCAAGTTTGTCAAGAATTACAAGAAAATTGTAGCACCATTGACATCTCTGTTAAAAAAGGATGCCTTCTCCTGGACCCATGTTGCTGAGAATGCTTTTGAACAACTGAAATAGGCTATGTGCAGTACACCTATTCTTGCTATGCCAGATTTTTCCAAGCCGTTCACTATTGAGAGTGATGCTTGCGGCAATGGATTGGGTGTTGTTCTCCTTCAACATGACCATCCTATTGTATTCACTAGCAAATCCCTTTCTGGTAAGAATCTAGCCCTCTCTACTTATGAAAAAGAAATGATGGCTATTTTGCATGCTATACAGAAGTGGCGGTCATACCTCCTAGGGAGTCATTTTTGCATCAAGACTGATCACCAAAGTCTGAAATACTTCCTAGAACAACGGGTATCCTCCCCTACACAACAGAAATGGGTCAGAAAACTCATGGGGTATGATTATGAGATCACCTATAAGAAGGGTAAGGATAATATTGTGGTAGATGCTCTTTCTCGCACATTTGATGATCAAGCTTCCCTTTCAGCTATTTCTATGCCAATTCCTAATTGGTTAGCATCTATTTAGCAGGGCTATGTCAGTGACTCTTCTTTATCTCAAATCATTCACCATCTGGCCAATAATCCTTCTGCTGTACCACATTACTCTTGGGATGGTGCTTCTCTCTGATACAAGGGTTGTCTAGTGCTTCCTCAGAACCCAGATCTACAACAGGCTATTTTTTATGAACTCCATGCTTCTCCTTTGGTAGGGCACTCGAGATTCCTTAAAACTTATGAGCGGGCAAGGTGAAACTTCTTTTGTAAAGGAATGAAACAGATGATTCAACAGATGGTGGCTGAATGTGATACTTGCCAATGCCACAAGGGTGAAACAACCCTCCTTCCTGGCTTGCTAGAACCATTGCCCATCCCTACACAGATTTGGACTGATATTTCTATGGATTTCATTGAAGGGCTTCCTAAATCAGGCGGCAAGACAGTGATCTTGGTTTTGGTTGATCGTCTCTCTAAATATAGTCATTTTTGTGCCCTCAGCCACCCCTATACTGCCTCCTCAGTTTCACAAATCTTCATGGACCAGATCTTCTGTCTTCATGGCCTCCCTTCTTCCATTGTCTTTGATCGTGATGCAACTTTTACCAGTCATTTTTGGACTGAACTATTTCAACAAACTGGCACCAAACTGAAGATGAGTTCGGGCTATCACCCACAAACTGATGGTCAGACTGAAATTGTCAACAAATGCTTGGAAACTTATCTTCGCTGCTTCACTTCTAAAAAACAACATCAGTGGGCCAAGTGGCTTCCTTCAGCTGAATGGTGGTACAATACCTCTTACCACACTACCTCTAAAATGACTCCATATGAAGCAGTCTATGGTTAGGAACCTCCAGTGCTCCTTCCCTACACTCCTAGCAGCTCACCAGTCCAGCAGTTGACATAGTTCTCCACACTAGGGATCAGATTCTTCACACCCTACAGGATAATCTTCACATGGCCCATAATTGAATGAAACAACAAGCAGATCAACACCGTTCTGAGTGCTCATTTCAAGTTGGGGATATGGTTTTTCTTCATCTACAGCCATACAAGCAATCCTCCCTAAAGCTTAAAGGGTGTCATAAGCTGGCCCCAAAATTTTATGGGCCTTATAAGGTTCTGCAGAAGATTGGTTCAGTTGCTTATAAATTGGAACTTCCTCCTTCTTCCCGCATTCATCCAGTATTTCACATTTCTTGTCTAAAGCAAGTTCTTGGTACCAATGTCAGAGCACAAACTTCTCTCCTTGAAATGGATAAGGAAGGATCCATTATCCTGGAGCTAGCAGAAATCATTGCCCAATGCACTCGTCAGCTTCGCTCTCGCTCCATCTCTGAGGTCTTGATTCAGTGGCATGGCATGCAACTAGAGGATGCTACCTGGGAACCCCTTCTTTAGATTCAATAACAATTTCCACACCTTAAGCTTTGATGACAAATCTTTTTTCTTAGAGAGAGGGGATGTTAGGAACCTGTGTGTTCCTTCTGTTTATTTTGTTAGTGTAGTGTTGTTGGACGCATATGCTTTGTAAGTCATCCCGTGAGTATATTTTATTATTCCACATGCATAGGTAGTATTAATTTTCTAGATCATACTTAGTATATAAGAGTAGGTTGAGGCCTTTAATGGACAGCAATGAATTTATTGTATTGAGCTTGCTCAAAGGAGGTTACCCCCTCGAAGTGGCCCATGATCAATAGATTCAATCTGAGTTCTGCTATTGCTCTATATTCTGTTATTTCATGCATTCTCACCATATTACTGTAAGGAGGTTCCTCTCAAATATACACATTAACAAAGAGCCAAACTTACATGATGAGCTTTTGGCTTTCCTAATTGATTGTAAGTTCTCGGCTAGTTGTGTCAACTGTAGCTTGAAAAGGTCATAGGTGTGATTCTTTTTCACTATCTTCCATGCTTGGTCCATTGTTGTACAAGGAAAACTATCCAGTTGGCTCGACTGATAGAATTTTTGAGCAATCACTCTCACTCCAAAGTCAAGTTCCAAGTATGTAATTATAGATATAGTCATTCCCCTATTGTTCCAAATTTTTCTAGTGTTAGTTGCTATCTCTTATTTACTTTGGTCTCTCATAGTCTATTTTCCGTTGATAATGGGATACCCAGTAACTCTATGAATAATATCTTTTGTGATCTTTACTAGTCCATTGTCCAGCCACATATGCATATTATGAACTTAGCTTATGACAAACTTAATCCATTCATCCTTGAATTCTATTATAAAATCTAGGGCACAAGTTAACCCTTTCTCAGCTAGATGTTTGAATTCATCCTTTATAATTCCATTGTCACACAATTTGGCATAGGAATTTCTCAATTCTTCATTGCCCACTTTGCCAATTTTAACCATGTAACATGACATAACATCATGAATCATAAGTACCTTTTGTGGGATCGATGAGAGGGCTCCATTTAGATCACTCAAAATTGCACTTTCTAGAATGGCACAAAATTTTGGTGGTGCACATGCATCACTCCTTATAAGATTAATTTGATTCAAATCCTCTTCCATTCCCTTGATTGGTGCGGAAGAACTTGTAGCCATAATCTCCTGAGGTTAGGCTTCAAAAATGAAGAACAGGGTACCTCGACAAGAAAACACTTCACACTGTTCAACTTAGGATTGCCGACAGCACGCTAACGAAATTATCGAAACAAATTTTTCTTAGAGAAATTTTGCAACTTCTTCAATCGCTTTGTAAATGCTAAAAAACACAATGTAAAAGTGAATAGTAGACTGTTCGTCCATATATAGACTCAAAAGGTCAAGGTAGGTAAGAATTAAATATTTTTCCTATTAGGTTAGTGCAAGCCAGCTGTCATTGGCCGACTAACACAACTTGCATACCACTCGGCTTACCATACTCAGCCATCACATGACTTACTTGGCCAACCAACTCAGCACCTATAGTGCAGGAAACTCCTCTCAGCATTTGTCACAAACATGTCCTGGTACATCTTATCATATGCAGATATGGACTTTGACACATTTACATATTAGGAACTGATGTAAGATTTAAAATTTGAATGTAGTTCCTTACATACCTCTATTTCTCAGTTGGAGATGGTGTGATCACCTGATCCATTGGATTGGGTGACCTCGGCTTCAGTGGATTCACTATTGCTCGACTCTATTTTCTTTACCCATGTTCGATTCATCTGTGCTATTACTTCTTCAATAGTAGGAGTAGGAACTCTTATCCTACACTCTCTCTTAGCATGTCCTATCTTCAAATGACTAAAATAGAGTAAGCTTCCATACATCCAACTCTTAGATTTCCCTCTGACATGTGTCTTTAAGAATTCTTGAGGTGTATGTCAATATTCTTCACAGTAATGGCAACTCTATCTAGTATTATAATCCCAGTTGTAATTGTTGCCACTCTTAGATGCTTTTGTTTGTGTCTTTGATGTCCATTGATATTTAGCATTGGATCTACAGTCCTATGCCTTATGACCATGTTTCTGACACGTGTAACAATAACCATTAAATATTGGTTTGGGGGGTGCATCACTTGCTTCAGCCCAACATGCATGTGCTTTATGTCTAAATTTCTTGCAATTAAAACATTAACCATTGAACTTAGATTTAGGATTAGACTTACCTTTCTTGCTTTGGAATTTTTTTTTGTATGACCTGGTTTTCCACACTGGTGGCAAATAGGCTTTTTGTGCTTTGTCTTTGCATTCCTCCTTTCACCATTCTTAGATGATTCTCCTTTCTCAGCAGATGTCTTTGGCTCAGTGTGACCTAATCCAGAAGAATATTTTGACCTCCTTGATGCTTCCATCAGATTCTCAAAATGAGTCATAGCTTCATTGGGTTTGGTCAACCTTTCATTAAGTTCCTTCTCAGATCTCAAGTCATCTTTCAATTGATTGTTCTCAGATCTCAGATTTATCATTTCCATATCTTTCCTACTAATCTCCTGATTTGCAAGTAGTAGTTGATTTTCCATGTCAACCTAATTGATTGTCATTATCTGTACATCATGTGTCCTTTCATCAAGTTTGACATATATTACTCTTTTGTCTTCCTCTACCATAGTTTTGTCATCTTCAGCTTTCTTCTTTTGTTCCAATACTTCACACAGTCTCACTGTCTGCATTTCTTGTTCTCTTTTCAAGTTTCTAACTTCTTCACATAGTGCATTATTCTTTTCCAGTAGATCTACAATTGTTGCATCACTCTCAGTGGAATCTTCATTCTACAATAGATTTGCAGTATCATCTTCCTGGTAATGAGTATCATTCATTTGTTTGGCCAAATCTTTCCTAGTTGTCAATGATTTCTTCAGTTCTTTTCTTGCTATCTCAACCTGATGTAATGCTAGCTGGATCTCAATCTTCTGATTCTCAATGGCTTTTCCCAACTTGTAAACCTCCATCTCAAGATCTGTACTCACAAGATGATTCAAAGCTTTTGTAGGTGAACTATGCTCTGATACCAATTTTTGGAAGTACAAGAATAGGAAAGAAAGATACTGAGAGGGGGGTGAATTAGATCTTCAATCTAAACCACTTAAAATAAATTTATCCACATTCATACGTATATGAATTTAATCTAACATCAGATAGCATCCATAACATCAAATATGTAACTCACAACACAAAATTTTGGTAACCCAGAAACCCAAATAGGTAAAACTGGGGTGGGGATGATACCCACAAGAGCTTCACTACTACAGCAATAAAGTGTGCCTATTAGGGCTACAAAATTTTGATTATAATATGTAATCTATCTGGTTGAAGGTTTTTTCTATTAAGAACTATAGATCATTACAATCTACCTTTTTAAACGATTTCAACTTACAGTAAAGTAAGCACTCGGCTAAGAGATTTGAAATGGTCTGCTAAAACCACTCTATTAAGAGATTTAACCTAATACACCTATTATAATATTCCAAGTAGTGATCCTTCATTATGCATTCAGATGCTGATGAGAGATCTTCTCTTTTCAATAACCTCTGTGATCTCTTAATCTGATATGTCTTTACTCTGGTTTTCACTGCTCTATCATTCTTCTTAATCTGGGCTTCTCCTCAAAATGTGTTGTTGTTCATCTCTCATGAACACACAACCCTTCTCTATATTTCTTTTTCTCAAACCCATAAGTTGTGGTGACTATATACGATGTATCTAGTTTGGCTTAAATGTTCCTAGATTTTCTGTCTTGCTAACTTTTATGGTTCATCTTTATGATCAAGTCTCCAAATTCAAAAATTTTACCTTTACCTTATTATTGTAACTCTTACAAAGATAGTTTTGATAAGCATGTAGTTAGACCAAGGCAGTGTGACTTCTCTCATCCAACATTTCTAGCTCATGCAATCTAGATACTCTATAGTTTTCTTCATCTATTAGGCATGGGGCCTTCATTCATGGGGAAATACCCTATGATGTGATTTACTATTGGGGGGTTGAAAATAGACAAAAATAGGGTAATATATTTCCTATATTGGGGGTTGTGGGGAATTAAGAGGGTTTATAGAGGAAAAGGGGTGTGTGGGGTATTGGGTGGGTATTGGAGGGGCATGAAAAAAAGAAGTTTGGGACAATATTTTTTGAAAATAGGGGCATTATTTAGTATTCCATGAATGTACTTGATATTAGTTAGGTTCACTAAGTAAATCCCTCATGCTATCAAGTTGCGCAAATAAACTTCCAGTGAAGGTATCTCAATCTCAATAGGGAGTATGGCCTAAGCACCATAGACTAGGGAATGTGATTTAGTGTCAGTAAGAGTGAAACCACTAGTATGATATGCTCATAGAGTTGGATTTAGTTGTATATGCCAATATCGACCAACATCATTAATATTCTTTTTTAATATCTTGATGATATTTTTATTGATGCCTATTCTTGGTCATTACCTTATGGATAGCATGAGGTAGAGAAACGATATTAAATGATAAATTTCTCACAAAGCTCTCTCACGTCTCAATTTTTGAATTGGTGACCATTGTTAGTAACTGTTACCCAAATTCCCATCCTGTGTAATTTGGCTACGAGTGGAGAAAAATGAGGCTCCCACAAGGGTAGAGCCCAACTTGTATGAATTATGCATGACTCTGGGTCTTTATAATGTTCTCTACATCTTGCTAGGTCACTGGTTTTACCCCTAGTTCATGTCATAAAGCCTAAATGCAAGAAAAACCTATGAATTTTAGATAAACCCTAAGTTCTTAGTGGCTTAGTTTAATTCTTCATTACTTTTTCCATGCCATTTAAGTTTCTTATAAGTCATGTGGGCATTAATATTTCATTTTTTATCTCTTAGTGACGCAAATCAGAGGGAATATTCCATCTCTTTAATAGATTTAGCATAGGTCATCTATTTAGAATTGATCAAGGTTTGATCAAATGGTTCTCTCATAATCTCACAATGAAAAATAATATTCTCCTATGGTCTGGATATTAAGCGTAGATCGTTGATCTTGGTTCTAATCATGTGTCTAGCATGAAATCTTGGGATAAAATCAGGGTTAACCAAATGATCTAGTGACTTGGAGACAAGAGATTTCTGATACCCAGAGTTAAAGATGAGTTAAGGCTAAAGTCAGAAAATAAGGTAATCTCTGAGCAACTCAATTTTGATCTGGTAGTTGTCTTAAAGGCTTCAAGCCAAGAAGAAATCAATCTATTCATTAAGCCATCAAACCTAAATGACATCTGGCAGTTGTGACATCATAATGCTAGGGTCACTGAGGCAAGTAAAGTGTAGGCAAGTTGAATGAAATCCGACAGTCGGTTTGATGACATAAAGACAAGGTGCTCAAGATCTACCCATCAATCCATTAATCCATTGTGCCATGTGGACGGTGGGGTCTCCTTATGTAGAATATTTATCTTATTAATCTATGATCATTTCCCTTTTGATATGACACTGGGCTTAAAGGCTTAAAGAAAAATTGATCTAGATCTAGTGATCAAGCCATTAATTTGTGAAGACACGTGTCCATGGTGGAGTCGGGCTAAAGTCAAAAAAAGGTAAAGTGTAGCCAAGTTTCTTTTGATCAGACGGTCAGCTTAAAGGCTTAAAGACAAAATGGTAAAAAAATAGCAATCAAGCCATTAAGCCATGGTGACATGTGGTAGATGATGTCATGGGTCTCGGGTTGGAAAGGTAAGATAAAGACACAGCAAGTAAAGGAGATCAAACAACCAACTTAATGCCTTGATGGTAAAGATGAAGTTGTTTAACCTATAAGCCATCACACCATGGTGACACATGGAAGATATATTATTGTTCTTGCAAGTAGTTTAAAAGGGATCGATGGTCATGTTTTAAAGCTAATGAAGATTCAAATCTGAGTTGTTTATGAATAATTTTGTGCCATATAGTGATTATTTTTATTTGAATTCAAATATTTGAATCTATTTTCATGATGGATCATAGTGGTGGCGATAAAGACAAAGTTCCAGAAAAAGAGTTGGAACCGTCACTTATTATGTTCAAATTATGGTGATATGGGAGATTTTTTAAAGACATATCTGATCTCTTGAGATATTTTTCTGAGTGTAATAATGATCAACAAAACTAGTTTAGGGTTCTACATTGTCGATCAAAATATGTTGTAACCCTAATTCTACCTTAACTAGGCAATGGATTGACTCTCAAGCCTGCGTACTAGGGGAGGTTGTGTATAAGTGTTTTTTGAGCTTTTGTAGCTTAGAGATTTTTAGCTTCTGCAAGGTTTTTGTGGCATTTTATCTACCCCTAAATTTTCATGTGTTTGTTATTTCTCGTTGGAATTCAGATTATGCAAAGGATTTTTGAGATATTTTCTCTATCCTTGGGCTTTCTTGTTTGTATTTATCTTACTTTATTATAATACAGTGATTGATATATGAGAGATCTTGGATTTCTTGAGCCCTCTTTCTTTCTGCATCTTTGTGCACTATTATAAATGATATGATTTAGATGATCTTGTGGATATTGTTCAATTCCATATCATTTTGCCTCATTTTGGTGCCTATTTTATGAAGTAAATGTCTATTTTCAATTCATAGTCTGTGTCTTTTCTATTGAATATTCTATTATTTTTCAAATCTTCTCTTTCCCTCAATAGCCTCTTTTCAATCTAGACCTCTCTATGAAATACTTATGCAAGCCTATTTAGAAAGTTGTGCTATGCTAGATTCAGGAAATTTCATGATAGCCTTGGTCATTGTTTTATGGTTCATGTTACTTTCGGTGCATCCCTAGTAGTTTAAAGTTGCTTTTCAGTATTTCCCTTCAGTTCTCCTTCTATCCCTTTTCCTCCCAAGTTTACTTTTTGTGTTTAAAAGAAAAGATAGTTGATTATCCAAGAGGAACCAACATATAACATGTAGGTCTCACTTCAAGTTAGCAAAGGTCCCAAAACCTTGAAGTGATTCCCATGTTATACTAGATTATTAAGCTCTAGAACTTAATTGGGTGCAAAATTTAGTGTATAAAATTTTTGGCACGCCTAGTAGAACCACAAAAGAAGGTCATCTTTCAAGATTGTGTCATCTCTGATATGTTGATTACATAGTACTGACCTAAAGAGGTTTCTCTTCAAATCATATATGGTGACTCCATTGGTGTTAAGAATAGAAAGATCTAGTCCTATTCAAATTTATGAGAAGGATAGAAACAACGAGCTCAAAGCCTTCTAAAAGTTTGTAGTTTCCTCCAACAAGAAGAAAAGGGAGATCATCTCACAGGACATTTTGTAAGGAGATTATATTCTACACCACTTGTTTCAGAGGAGGGACCCTTTATTTTCCATTCAAGAAGGAGAGGAAGATCTTTAAACAAAGAATTTCTAGAGAAATCATCTCCACTCCCTAATTCAAATACAGTTCACATAGTTGTTGTTCAACAAATCACAGTCCCTACAATGGCAAAGCAGTTTGCTTTTGTACCCTTCAATCAAGGGAGTCCATTAAATTTTTCTCAACATCATGATGTTGTTAATATAAATTAAGAATAACTGAGAGAGGGGGGGTGAATCAGTTATCCTCAGGTCTAGATGTGCCCATATAAAACTTTAAATCAACTTCAACAACTTAGATCTGCTCGACAGTAATAAACAATAAAAGTGTGCAGTTTACTATACTAATGAAATAAGCTTGCAGAAACTTAACAGTAAAACACAACAATAACATTCACACATTTTGACACCATGATTTAATGTGGAAACCCAATAT
>MU227946.1:121419-138986 GCA_018584345.1 Thuja plicata | reverse complement strand
TCCAATCTGAATGTCACCTTGTTCAAAGGATTTATACAATGACTGTTAGGTCAACCTAGTTAAAGGATTTGAACTGATACAATGGTTAGAAAGTAATCAGCAGGTGTGATCTGATTCATACAACTTAATTTGCAAATCCAGATCCAGTTTTAGCTCTAATGCTAATTCACTGAGTGGCCTCCATTCTCATCTCAAACTTCAAATCTGCTTGGAAATCCATCAAGCAATCTCTCTCTACTTCTTTGTTCAGCCTTCTCTTCTTAGGTCTTGCCAATCAGTCAATTAACCATGCAACACTTTGCATTCCACTTTGATATCTAACAATAACCACAGTAGGTTATATTATACCTCTTCATCTAGGTCAGATAAATATTTTTCTTCTTAACCAAGATCATAGATCTCAGGTTAGGTAAGATCCAATGGATCTTTCCATCTTTACATTTAATTTACTTCTCCAATACAGTCATTAATTAACCATTGAATCCATGTGCTAATAATGGTTTGTCATGCATTAAATGAATATGGACCAATCTTAATTAATAATGCATATCCCAATAAAATCAATTATATCAGCCATAGATCTCAAATCTCATCAATAAAAAAATACTGATGCTCGACATTTCACTATCTCCCTCAGCATTTCACTGACACTCGACATCATCTTTTCTTTTCTCAGCATCACCTTTCACTTTGCTCAACATCGACTTTGCTTTGCTCAGCATCGACCTTCCAGTGAACTGTCAGTGCTAGATAAACAATGTATCACTTTGCCAAAGTGCCAGATGATGAAGTACCCTAGTTTATACTCATAACTCAACCATTTCCTTGGTCTTCTTGTTATCCCATTCTTTTCAAATCTTCATCAATCAATGTATAAGGTACTCAATCATAAAGTGATAGTCTCACTAGTTAAGGTTTGACATCAATGACAAAATAACAATATTCTACATTGTAGCAATCTTTCCAACAATCTCCCTTTTTGGCATTGATGGCAACACTAAACTATAAAACAATAATTTTTGACCAAAGTTACCATACAATCCAAAAAGTGCCTGTGTTCCTAATATGAACAAATATTTCATTAATGTCTCTAGTTTCATTCTGACTCCCTTTGTGTCCATAATAACACTAATGTTTTGTATTACTATTCAGCTCCCTCTTTTAGTAATACCTCCCTTGTATCTATTATTACCTGTTGTTTTAGCAATAATCTCCCTCTTTGACAACAATGCCAAAGATGTTGACATATTTATCATGCAGATTTTTCTGTGCTAATCTTTGTATCATGTTGTTACTGTCATCTTTGAGTATGACTAATCTACTTTTCAGTTTTGGTTTTCCACTTCATAGTTTTTAGGCAGCATCCTAAAAATGTGACTTACTGTGCATCAATGTGTCAAGTGTTCTGATTAAAACATTTGATGCAACCATACCATTCCAAACTAGTTAGCCTCATCTAGGGGAATTAACCCTAATTTACCTCTTAGATACTCATGAGTATCCTTGGGTAATGCTTTTGTAAATAAGTCTGCCAAATGTTCCTTAGTGTTCACATAATCCAGTCTCACTTCTTTATTCTGTACCAGATCCCTCAATTGATGATACTTGATAGCTATATGTTTTGTCTTAGAGTGCATTACAGGATTTTTAGAAATATTAATGGCACTCATGTTATCACAATATATGACAACTAGTTCTATGATTTCCTCTTTCATACCTTTCAGTAGTATCTTCAACCACACAATGTTTGAACAGTTAATTGCTGCTGCCACATACTTGACTTCAGCTGTAGATTGTGAGGTGCAATTCTATTTCTTGCTTGTCCAGGAAACTAATCTTTTCCCCAAAATAAATGCTCCTCCTGTGGTGCTTTTTCTATCATCAACATTACCAGCCCAGTCAAAATCAGTATTGACTTTGAGTTTAAACTTGTCATTCCTTTTGTAATATAGACCATAGTCTTTTGTACCTTTCAAATATCTCAGAATTCTTTTTACTACCATACTATGTGTCTCTTTTGGATTAGAAAAAAATCTAGCAACAATTCCAACTGCTAATGCAATATTAGGTCTACTATGTACAGCATATTGCAGCTTACCAATCATTGATCTATACAGTGTTTGATTTACCTCTTTTGTATCATCATTTTTTCTCAACTTCTTTCCAGTAGCCATGGGTGTACTCACTGGTTTTGAATCTTCCATACCAAAAGTTTTTAGTATTTCCTTGATATATTTTAATTGTGTAATATAGATACCATTCTTCATTTGATGTATTTGTAGTCCAACATATAATTTTATCTCACCAAACATAGACATTTCAAATTTAGTTTGCATCTCCTTTGAAAATGCTTTACATATCATATCTTGTCCACTGAATATAATGTCATCCACAAAAATTTCAGCCAATAAAATTCCTTTACCTTGCTCTGTCTTCAAATATAGATTGTTGTTGTCATTAGTTCTTGCAAATCTAATCTTCATCAGATAATTGTGCAATATTTCATACCATGCTCTTGGTGCTTGCTTCAATCCATATAATGCCTTGTGTATTCTACAAACTATGTTCCTCTTACTTGGGTCAACAAATCCATCAGCTTGTTCAATAAATACATCTTCTTCTAGTATCCCATTTAGAAATGCAGACTTCACATCCATTTGATAGACTTTAAATCCTTTGTAGGCTGCATATGCAAGTAGAGTTCTTACACCCTCCAATCTTGTAACTAGGGCTAATGTCTCTCCATAGTCAATTCCTTCATCTTGTGCATAAACCTTGCATACCAGTCTTACTTTATTCCTTGTGACCTCTCCATGTTCATTCAGCTTGTTTTTGAATACCCACTTAGTACCAATTACATTTTTGTTTTCAGGTCTAGGTACTAGTGTCCATGTCTTGTTCTTTTCAATCTGGTCTATCTCTTCATTCATGGCTTGAATCTAGTCTTCATTGTCCAAAGCATCTTTTACTATCTTAGGCTCAAAATCACACAACAAACATGTGTCTTCTCTTAATTTGTCTCTTTTCATTACTGTAGAATCCTTTGATCCTATGATTTGATTAGGTTTATGGTGCCTTCTTACATATTTTTCCAAAGTAGGCTCTTTCTCAGATCCATTTTGATCATTCATGTTCAGTTCAGGGTGAAACTATGACTCGACATCTCCATCAGATAGCTCGGCAGTCACTTCTTGTTGCTCGGCAATGTCATTTTGTGTCTTGAGAGGTGCATATTGTTGCTCGGCAACTTCATTCTCAGTTTCATTAGAATCCTCTTCTTCAGGATATGCGAATGATCTATAACTTGCAAGCTCAATCATGCTTTTAGCTTCATTTCTTTCTGCATATTCATCAATTCTAACATTTGCACTTTCCACAATTTTGTTAGTGTTAGAATTCAAACATTTGTATGCCTTACTTTTAGTAGAATATCCAAGAAATATGTCTTCTTCTCCTTTAGCATCAAGTTTACCAATTCTGTTATCCTTCAGTATAAAACATTTTCTCCCAAAGACTTTGAAGTAACTTACACTAGGTGCATATCCATACCATAGCTCATAAGGTGTAGAATTTGTACAAATTTTGACTTGTACTCTATTCAGGGTATAAACAACCGTGCTTATAGCTTCTCTCCAATATTTCTGTACAACATTTTTCTCCATCATTAATGTTCTTGCACAATCCATGATAGATTGATTTCTCCTTTCAGCTATACCATTCTGTGGTGGCATCCTAGGTGCTGACATCTGTCTTTTTATCCCTTGGTCATTGCAGAACCTGTTAAAATCATTAGAAATAAATTCTCCTCCTCTGTCAAATCTTAGACATTTTAGGCTCTTACCTATTTCTTTTTCAACTTTTTCCAAGTACCACTTAAATAACTAAAATGGATCAGATTTTTCTTTGAGAAACATAATAGTCATCATCCTAGAGTAGTCATCTACAAATAGAATAACATATTTGTCTCCATAGTAGCTTTTCTCAACAATAGGTCCAAAAAGGTCAGTATGAACTAATTCCAAAATATTCTCAGAAGTATGAGTTTTTCTTTTAAAACTAGATTTAGTCATCTTTCCCAACTAACATTGCTTACACATTACATTCTCAGGTTTCTTTAACTTAGGCAGCCCTCTAACCTTTTTCAATTTACTTATGCTTACCAAGTTATCAAAGTTAACATGACATAGCCTCTCATGCCATAGCCAAACATCATTATATTGTGCAAACAAGCATGTCTCTTCAGCTAAATCCAGATAAAACAAGTTACCTTTTGTTTTCTCACCACCTCCAACTAATTCTCCATTTGTATCATAGATCTTTGCTTTCCTGTGATGGAACTCAACTCTATAACTAGAAGTGTTTAGCTATGAAACACTCAATGAGTTATACTTAAGATCATCAACCCAGTATACATCATCATATATAATCTTATTAGTCAATTGAATTGATCCTTTCCCTTTGACTCTACAAGGTGTGTCATTACCAAATTTAACATATCCACCTTTGCATTGATCTAATGTTTCAAATTTGTCCTTATCACTAGTCATGTGATGTGAACAACCACTGTCAATAATCCAACGATCACCTTTACTCATATAAGAAATTAGTGCAGTTTTCTCATCATCATCAGAATCATCTTTCATTGCAACATACACTATTTCTATATCATTTTCATCAGATTTGTTAGATTTACTTTCAGAAGCTTCTTCAGCTATATAGCTGGATTTCTTACCTTTGTCTTTGTAGTCCTTTTACTTTCTGTAGTCTCGTTCATCCTTTTTGTCTTTATACTTACTGTCCCATCTTTCATCCTTCTCAATCTTGTTAGGGCATCTAGCAGCAATATGACCAACTTTGTTACAAGAAAAACAAATAATAGGAAGTTTACCTTTGAATTTTCCTTTTCCTCTTGCTATTCTTCTTGACATAAGTGCCTCAAGCTCTTCAAGATCATCATCTAAGGTGTCACTGTCATTGTCCACACATTTCTTTCCTTTCTTAGATTTTCTAATGACTAACTGTGACTTGAATGCAGTTTCAACAGCTTGTGGAGTATAGTTGTCAAAATTTGACATCTCAAATGCAGTAAGTCTGCCTACTGGGATTTCCAGAGTTAAATTGTTATTAGGAGTACATCTCAGTTCTTGAATTGCAAATACTCTATTAGCATAAATAGGAAGAAGTGTTCTCAGTACCTTGCTCATGATAGTATCATCATCAATTAATCCCTTAGCTCCTCTAATAGCATTTACAACTTCCTTTATCCTATCATAGTATTACACTATATTTTCTCCTTCTTGCATTTTTAAATTATCAAACTTACCTCTCAAGCTTTCAGATTTGGCTCTCAGTACATTTGTATCACCTCCATAGATAGTTGTAAGGGCAGCCCACATCTTCTTTACACTTGTACAATCTTTGATGTCCTCAAATTAATGATAGTTGAGAGATGATGCAAGTTCCAGCATTGCTTGATTATGTTCATGCTTCTCTCTTAGTTGTGCAGCATTCAGAACTCCATTAGGGGCTACATATTCTATTTCAATATGTCATTTCACAGAATCACCAATACTAGCTAGATGAAGTTTCATCAAACTTTTCCATGTAGGAAAGTTTTCCTTGTTGATCTTTGGTCCATCCCTTTTATACATCTTGATCTTTAACTCCAACTACCTTCAAACTTTTCAAGAGAACACAGCTCTGATACCAATTGTTAATATGAAATTAGAATAACTGAGAGGGGGGGATAAATTAGTTATCCTCAGGTCTAGATGTGCCCATATAAAAATTTAAATAAACTTCAACAACTCAGATTTGCTTGGAAGTAATAAACAATAAAAGTGTGCAGTTTACTGCACTAATGAAATAAGCTTGCAGAAATTTAACAGTAAAACACAACAATAACATTCACACATTTTGACACCATGATTTAACATGGAAACCCAATATGGAAAAAACCATCAGTAACATGCTACCAAAATTTTACTCTTCTGAAGTAATGCCCTGTGAGGAGCCAACCCTGTTAAAGGTTACAAAACACACTGTCAAATGTGACCTGGTTAAAGGATTTAATCGCCCTATTAGGAGTGGCCTTGTTAGAGGACTTGGAACATTCCAATCTTAATGTCACCTTGTTCAAAGGATTTATACAATGACTGTTAGTCCAACCTGGTTAAAGGATTTGAACTGATGCAATGGTTAGAAAGTAATTATCAGGTGTAATCTAATTCATACAACTTACTTTACAAATCTAGATCCAGTTTGAGCTCTAATGCTAATTCAGTGAGTGGCCTCCATTCTCATCTCAAACTTCAGATCTACTTGGAAATCCGTCAATAAATCCCTCTCTGCTTCTCTATTCAACCTTCTCTGCTTAGGTCTTTCCACTCAGTCAATTAACCATGCAACACTTTGCATTCCACTTCGATATCTAACAATAACCATAGTAGGTTATATTATACCTCTTCATCTAGGTTAGATAAATATATTTCCACTTAACCAAGATCGTAGATCTTAGGTTAGGTCAGATCCAATAGATCTTTCCATCTTTACATTTAATTTACTTCTCCAATATATTCTTTAATTAACCATTGAATCCATGCGCTAATAACAATTTCCCATGCATTAGATGAATATGGACCAATCTTAATTAATAATGTATATCCCAATAAAATCAATTATGTGGGCTATAGATCTCAAATCTCATCAATAAACAAAATACTGATGCTCAAAATTTCACTATCTCCCTCGACATTTCACTAACACTCAACATCATCTTTGCTTTTCTCGGCATCACCTTTCGCTTTGCTCGTCATCGACTTTGCTTTGCTCAGCATCGACCTTCCAGTGAACTATCAGTGCTAGATAAACAACGTATCACTTTGCCAAAGTGCCAGATGATTAGGTACCCTTTTTTATACTCATAACTCAACCATTTTCTTGGTCTTCTTGTTATCCCATTCTTTTAAAATCTTCATCAATCAATGGATAAGGTACTCAATCATACAACAATAGTCTCACCAATTAAGGTTTGACATCAATGACAAAATAACAATTGTCTACATTTTAGCAATCTTTGCAATAGATGTGCCCTTAGCAACACTAAAAATTCTACATGATTTCACAGGAGAAGGATAGACAATGGCTTGTGAACACATTAGATATGTGGCTACTATTTGAAGTGTTCACCATATTACTAGAGAAGAGATAGCTACTAAGGCATTTGCAGCTTCTTTCAAATGTAAGAACTTAGAATGGTTTATAACTTTAGCTGTTGGTTCTATTGATTCGTGGCATAGATTAGGGGAATCTCTTAGTAAATACTTTGAAGATAAATTAGACTATTTATCCCAGGTTGAGAAACTCACAATCATAAAAAGAGCTCCTCAAGAGCAGATGACAGACTTTAATAATAGATTTCTCAAGACATGGAATAGAACTCCTATTTCTATAAGGCCTTCAGCTGACCATGCTTTTCTATACTTCTTGAAGAGTTTGAATAGCAACATATCTATCATGATTAAATCCATGGGAGGTACCTCACTACCTTAGGCTTTTCACATAGCAGTAAAAGCTAAAAATTGTCTAATTTAAGTCGGTATGATAGCCCCAAGGCCATCCATGCCTATTTTTCCTGACATTTATCCCAATATGCCTCTGCAAACCCCTCCATTTACCCCCATACCTACTATTATGACACCTCAAGATAGTTCTAGAAATGAGGGATTGGGAGTAGTTTTTTCCCAAGAAGTGCACACAATGAGAAGTGATTAGCAAGAAACAAAAATCTTACTACAAAGTGGTCAACAAGAAATGAAAAACTTGTTACAAACCCTAACCAAAGAGTTGAATGATATAAAAAAGTAGAATCAGGAGGCTAGACCACCTTGGCTATTCCAGGGCAACCTGAAATCTTGAGGAAGGCTATGGGTGAAGTGGCAATTCCTCATTAGCCCGCAAATGAGATTGCTAAACCAGTGTTGGTCAACATTGATCAAGAGAAGAAAATTTCAAGCAGCAACACCAAAGAATAATCCACTCAAGGTGGGAACTTAAAACCCCCTACCTTTTATGTATCATTAATTATTGGAGGTTTTCTAGTACATAATGGTATGGTAGATAGTTGAGCTACTAGTTTAGTCATGCCCAAGAAGATAGCTGACCAATTAGGGCTCAAATATGAACCATTCCAAAAGAGATTACAACAACTTGATGTTTTATCAGTAAACACAGTGGGTGTGGCCAAGGATACAAGTCTAATCCTCCATGCAAGCCCCAATGTCTCTATTCTACTTAATATTTATGTCATAGACCTCCCCACCCTATTTTCTATATGTATGTCAATGGAATTCATAGCTAAGATAGGAGGCTATCTTTCTTCTGACTAGTCTCATATTATTTTCCATAATAGATATGGAGCTAAGGTTACTATAAAATATGAATCATTAGTAGTACATCATATAGAACCTTATGTATCTAATGTAATCAATGCAAGTTGTCTTGCACTTGACACTAGTGATTTTCCAATCATCAAGGAGACAAATACTTAGATAGAGAACATCCTAGATATTTATCTAGATGAATGGGGATCAGGAAGAGCTTCAGAGGCCCAAGATAATGTTTTTTGGGATGCTAGTTTTGGAAATTACATGATACAAGAGGATGGTTTCATAGAGACAAATATTTTCAAAGCAGACACTGAGCAATCAAAAGAATAAAGCAATAAAGTTTGGGAATTGTTCTTTGATGGTGCTAGAAGTAGACATGGATATGGTGGTGGTTCAATGCTTGTCTCCCCAAAAGGTGATAAATACTACACAACCTTTAGATTTAATTTTTCTTGCACAAGCAATACTGTTGAATATGAGAGTCTGGTAAATGGACTAGAATGGGCTAGAAAGAGAGGTATTAAATCCTTAAAGATACATGGTGATAGTGAATTGGTTGTTAGCCAATTAAGAGGGACAAGCGCTACCAAGAATGATACAATGACAGACTACTAGCATAGAGTTTGGGAGGCTATAGAAGATTTCCATGCTTTCAACATCATTGCTATCCCTAGAAAACTAAATCAGAATGTAGATAGGTTAGCTACTGTTGGATCCCAATTTGATATTCCCAATAAAATTTCAATAGGAAAGGATCAACAACATGTCAATATTATTGTCAGGCCTTCCATCCTTGATAATGGTGTTAATTGGAAAGTGTTTGAAAATGATGAACAAATTTTGCAATTCTTATTTGACGAAGATGTCTTTTCAGAGCACAATCAGGATAGGTTGATGCAAAATTATGGTGACCAAGTGGTATAAATCAAATCTAATAAGATGCCTAAAGGCCTTGTCACCTTAGAATCTATCTTCAAAAAAGATGACCAATCCAAAAAGAATAAGTGTAATACCTACCCCTTAGTCTGCTTGTTTGTGTCATTTTCTGAACTCTGTTAGACCTTAATATGTATGTGTTAGCTATTTCAGGTGATTTTGAGGATACTTATGTATTTATTTTTTTACGCTAATGATTTATGATTATTTCATGTTGGTTATGTTTATGTTATGAAATCATTTTGATTAAGGTTTTTCTGACAATACTGGCCCTATATCTATATACACATGGATCATTGTGATGTTTTGCATTACTGTTTGCTATGTTTGGTATGGTATGGGATAGAGTCGTAGTTACTTGCTTCGACAAGATCCACACAATAAACTAGTCTAAACCATTGTTTTCTATATTGAATGGATATATGTTCGTCTTTGTGATGATAGGTTTGTAGGTACCAGGCTATGTCTTCCCTGAATTGATAGGAGTGAGCGTGCCCTATCGTAGTATCTCAATGGTAAGAGAGGGGAGATGATATTCAGGTCCAAATCCATACCCTAAACCCTTATTTTGTCCTAGAATTGGATGAGAATCTGATTGACTACCCTAGTGTTTGAATCTGTCCAGTGACGTGGATTCGTGAGCCTATTTGTGTGTGCTTGATTGTTTGTTTCTGTTGATTATCTGTTTTAGTTGTTTATCTGTTTGGATGGGTTTTAGGTGATTTAATGATGCTTTTAGCTTGAATTATTTAACGAATATTATGGAAAATATTAATGTTAATTATTGCACCTTTATTAAGGTTAAAACATTGATATATGAAATATATGGCTAATTAATAATTAAATATTAATTAAATACCTATATTTAATTAATTGATTTAATTATTAACTCTTGATTTGAATAATTGAGCTTTACTAAATATGAAATTCAATTAATTGTAATTAGTTGTGCAAAGTTGATTTATTGAGTATTGCTTTAGTTGCAAGATTAATTTATTTATTTAATTGAAATTATCTCTCATTCATTTTCAATTTAACACTTTGCTTTGATATTATAAAGTTGAGTTATGCATGTGCTTTAAGTGAAAATTGAAAATAAAGGAATTATTTTAATTAATAATTAGATAATTTATTTTCCCATTACGGTTTTCACTTTTAGAAAACCTAATTGCTTGGTTTTGTATATCCTTGGATTGAAAGCCATTTGGAGGTTGTTCAATTAGGGGAGAAAGGAAAATCAGGTGATGGAGGATTTTGGAAAGCTTGAGAGCAATTTTGGAGCATTTTGTGGATTCTTCTTGCTTGGATTTGTGGGTTTGTTCCTCTCATAAGTTACAAAGGTAGGATCTTGTTCTTGTCAATCCTAGTTTTTAGATCCCTGTCTTCTGTGCATCTGAAAAGCTAGGATCCTTTGTGTGAAGCTTCCTTGATTGATCATTGTGTGGAATTTTGGTTAAAATTGGGAAATGTGTTCTTAGATCAATTTTGTGTCTCGATTCATGTATGCATGTCAGATCTATGCTTGTGGGCATGAAGGGTTTCAATTTAGTGCTTTGGGTGCAAATGGGTATTGAGAGTTTTCAATTGGAATGAATCTATCTTCAATATCTCCCTTAGGGTTTTGATTTGTAAAAATGTCTTCTTTGATTGAAAATTGCTAAAATTTTCCTTCAAACCCTCAGATCTGAGTGAATCACCTTAAATGTAAAAACCCTGCTTTACTAGGATTGGCTGAATTCCAGGTTCAAGATCTGCAAGAAAATCATGAAAATGAAGTTATTTGCATGTTAAAGGAAATAGTATACCCTCCTGGGAAAGAAATTAAAAATATTAGTTTTAGGATGTTTCTTGTTATTGTCAATTTACATGCTTGAAAGAAATGCTCTTCCTGGAAAGATATTAATAATTGGAAACTGAAAATCTTCTTGTTTTTACAGACTTTCATGTTGGAGAAAAGAAAATCCCTTTTTGTTTATTTATTTAGTTCTCTTGTAAAGGGAAAATGCCTCTATTGTTGAAACTAGAACTTAGAGGAATATCTCTTAGATAGAAAGAAGTTTGTTATTATTATTGTGGAGAAAAAAATTTAATTAACAAAAAATATATTCTCTACAGGAAAAGAAATTTACAGTCTGGTGTATAATAAAATTTAGAAAAAAAATAAAATAAAATAATAATAAACAACGAGTTTATTATTTGTTTGGTAAAAAAATAAAATAATAAATATAATAAAAAAAAAGAAAAAAAACCTGTTTGATAGGGGAGGCGGGGGCCACCAACTCCCCAGCCCCCCGAGGGTTTTACCCCATGCAGTTTCCACCGCAGTGGGGCACCGCGGCCACCACTGTACACAGTGGGCCACGGGGTTTTATCCCACGCGGTGCCCACTGTGTAGTGGGGCCAGCAGGCCAGTCCTTATAGGACTGTGGGGTGGGGCCGAGACCCCCCGAAAAGATCTTCTTTGTAATTTATTATTTGTTTAAAGTTTAATTAAATAAAATTTAATTTATTTAATTTGTTTAAATTAAAATGTGTTTGAATTAATATTTTTATTTGTTTAAAATTTTAGTTTACAAAAAAAAAAAAAAAAACTATTTAAATTTATTTTATATAATTTTATTTATAGTTTAAATTATTTTAGTTGTAATTAATACTTTTAAAGTATTAATTTTTAACAAATGTTAAATATTAATTTGGACTTACTATTAATGATGTGTTATGAATAGACAAAGTCTCAATTTTTCATTCATGTTAAGTTTGTGTACTTAATGTTGTCAGATTTAGTGGAGCATGTGGTTGAAGATATAGAGTTGTTTAATGATCAATCAAGAACTATCTACAGTGCTTGTTCTGAGTCTTTGATCTGGATACCTTTGTAGACATATATATATATATATATATGTTCCTATTTAATTGTTAGTCATGGTTTTGCTTCGAGCCTCTTATGTGCAATCTCCTAGATACTAGTTACCCCAGGTAAACTATGACATTTAATATGATATATTAGATGGGTGAATTAGTAGTTTAGTTCGTATAATTGTGTAAATGGGATTTGCTTATTATGATCCAGTTTTACTCTTATTGCCAAAGCTCTGAATGTTATTTAGGTGTTTTCTATATCTTTTATTGTAATTATATTTGAATTTTGGTAATTATCAAATAGATTAATTTATATAAGGTAGGTGTTATAAATTAGTCTTTAAAGGCTTAATGTGCAATATCTTTGGAAGATTGAATTATACTGTGGTTAGTAATTTTTGTCTGATAAGCTAATTTGCATAGTGTGACTATAAATTAGTTTATCATTGAACCTTTATTAGCCTTTCTGGAATCATCTTTTTAGCATGTCAGGATGTGTTTTTCTGAATGAAAGTTAAATGAATTGTGTGTTCCTCTTTTACATGAAACTACTATGTGTCGGTTGTCTGTGGGGATTAGTTTTCTGTCAAGGGGTAAAACCAGAGGTTTGGGTTTTCTGTCTCTATGATGTTTTGTATGCTTTAGTGCATGTTCATGTTGTTATCGATTTTGGGTCTCAATCCTTTTACCCAACCTGAGTTGTCTCAACTAGTCCTATGTGATCATGTGATGTTATCAGTATGTGGTATTGGTTAATTGAGAACCAATAGTTCTTGTGTGGGCAAGAATTAGATTTGAGAGTCTTTGATCTTGTTTTGATATTCTTTATGATTCTCTGAGGATGTATCCCTATACAAGCAGGAATCAGTGATGATGTTTGTAATATACCTTTATGATGTTCTTTTTTGAACCTAGGGTAGGTTACCTAGTTGTATGGTAGGAGGTGGCTTACAATAAGTGTTAGAGCCCTCAAGTGGCTGCTAGGATCACTTATTGTAAGTAGTGGTAAAAAGTGATAACATAATAATTTATTAGGATTGGGATAGTATTAAACTAATAAGTTTAATGCTTCACCCATGCTTGAGCACTAGTATAGACTGAGATGGGGGATGAGATGATGCTTGCCCCCTTTTGAGGTGTGGGTTTAGGCATCATTAGTGATCTTGTCTGTATGAAAGGTCATTGATGCCGTGTATAGTCACTTGGGTGTCGGCATCCATTAAGGGATTACTAGGACAAAACTCAAGGATGTGACGTACATGATGACACCTTCCTATATACATCTTAGGTTATCCTACGTGTGTCGATTACCTCTGGTATTCTATAGATTTCCTTATTGTGATTTAAAAAGCTTCTAGGATCTTCCTATGCATTTCTTATGATGGTCTTGTATACCTTTGATGTTTGCCTTCTTGTTGTATACTCGTGTGAGTGGGCCTGTTATTATCTCCTCGGCACAGTGGGAGTGGACCTTTGGTTCCATGCAGTTGGGTGGTAGTGATTCTTATTACCATTGAGATCCGACATTCATCTTCATGCTTGGTGACCCTTGTTGCAGTTCTTCTTCTTCTATCTTCTCCATCTTCTGGGAACTTGTATAGTTTCATGAGTTGTATATTTGTACCATATGTATATATTGGTTATCATCCTTGGGGGATGCATTGTATTGTTTATTGTGTATTATTACATACCCTGTGACTTGTGCAGTGGATGTCAATTTTGTAGTATACCTTATGGTATCAGATGTATATGTAATCTTTCATTATGAGATGTACGTTATTGGTTTCAGATTATGTAACCTTTATGTTAGTTCTTTATTATTGTAATCATGGATTAGTTTATTTAAGTAATTCTACATCAAGGAACCCTCAAGAAATGTTATTCATGTATGTCATGTACTTCATTGTGTTGCTTCCACATTGTTATCATTATTATTTGTAAACATTTAAAAAAAAAATTCCATGAATTTAGTGTTATGTTTAGGTTAAGTTCTCCTGGGTTCCTTGGTAGGGCATTACACTTGGTATCAGAGCTCACGTTTCTACAATGGGAGCTTTGGGAAAATTGTGTGACCTTAGAATGGTTAGTAGTGCATGTTAGCACTTGTCTCCTCATGTCTTGAGTGTCATTGTTCATGATCTCTTATTCTTTTGTGTGGTTCTTCCCACTTGATTTGGGAAGCGATGTTTAGTCTTGGTTGCTATAGGTGGATACCTACTGAGGCTTGATTTGTGCTAGGACCTGGGATTGAAAATCTAGGGTCTCTATTCTTATCGATTCTCGTGAAGTTTGTAATCATCTATAGGATTATTTTGATAGTGAGTAGATGGCTTACTTCTTTCGGTCTTGTGTGCTGGTATGTATGAAGACTTGGTGATTGTCATTTTACTGCCTCATCTATTATAGCTTGATAGTTGATGTATTTTGTATGTGATATGTTGTGGTGATGGAGTCCTAGTTTGAAGAACTCCATGTTGCGTGATTTCCTTCCCTTGAATGATGTGTGGTTCTTGAGTGACCTATTTCTTACATTCTTGAGTGTGATTTTATTGATCATGTATGATTAGACTTGCATGTTGTATTGAATAGACTTTGTTTGAATTATATGAAGTGTATTGTGTGAGTGTCATAATCAGCTCTGATGGAATATGATTGATGAAAATTATAAAGTAAATTCTTGTATTTTCAATACATTGTGAATAAATTAGATGTATATATCATTCTTTAGGAGTGCATTAACAGATTTAGGATTGTACTTATTATTATAGATCAAATTGGGTAAAGGACCTAAGTCCCCAAGTAAAATGTGCATTGCATCCTTAGTAGGACTCTTGTAACTTTTAACCTATTCGTAGCATTTTGCAAAGGGTTGATTAAGTATTAATGTTAGTAACATAGTAGAATGCATAATTACATGTAGCTGCATAAATATGATGTTAGAAATAGAAAAATTGTCTTCCTAAAGTGATTGTGTGCATTCTCTAATGCATCTAGCATGAAAGATCTTGGATGTCATGAAGTGACTACTCCCTTGAGAGTGTGGCTACTCCTAGTCACCTTGTTGTGTTAAATGTTCTTTTATTGATTATTAATTTTGGTTGATTGATATCTTGTTGTGTTGTATGTGGTCACCATTAATTTCTTTTGAATTTTCTTATAAATGGATTAGTTACCCAAATCTCTTTTCGTTATCTAGTTTGTGGCATTAGTCACATTTGATTTAATATTGGAATTGCATGAATTTTTGATTTAATGATGAACTTTGGAAGTTCTCCCACTTGGGATTTTCCTTTGATTTGTACTGTGGCTATTCTGAATGTTTGGTGTCGTTGACCATGTTTCATGATAAATATTGTTTCTATCATGTTCATTGTGAACCCCTGATAGTATGTATAAGGGAGGACATCGCAGAGATTGCACTGTAATTGTATGTGGGAATGAAATGCATTATGTAATTTATATGTTTGCGTGAGTGCTGCATTAAGTAAAGCTGCATGAACTATTCAAATTTTTATTCGATATGAGCATGGATATGTGTCTTCTATATTAAGCTTTAGTATGGATGTATTTCATGATTCTTGAAAGCATTAATGATATAGACTTATTTAAGAAATGTTAGCTAATGAATAAATGTTTGAGGTGATTTTTGTTTTATGCTTAAATTTGATTTATATTACTCCTTATGGTTCGTTATGCATATTGTAAAAGTTAGTTAAGTTAATTTGCATTAGTTCTTTCTGTATGTAATGATGATTATTGTGATGGGTATATTCTTTTGGGTGTTTATTAATTGGGTGAATCTTCATGTTTGACCCTAATTATTAGGGGGTGTAGCACTACGGTGTGAATCCTTCTGATTCTTTACTAGATTAGTTACCGGCTTCCAGGAGTAAGCCTAGTTTTAGGGGAGGAGGATGTAATACCTACCGCTTAGTCTGCTTGTTTGTGTCAGTTTCTGAACTCTGTTAGACCTTAATATGTATGTGTTAGCTATTTCAGGTGATTTTAAGGATACTTATGTTTTGCTTTTCTTTATGCTAATGATCCATTGTTAGTTGTATTATATCATCTATTTTCATATGATTTATGATTATTTCATGTTGGTAATGTTTATGTTATGAAATCATTTTGATTAAGATTTTTCTAACAATACTGACCCTATATCTATATGCACATGGATCATTGTGATGTTTCACATTACTTTTTGCTATGTTTGGTATGGTATGGGACAGAGTCATAGTTACTTGCTTTAGCGAGATCCACATGATAAACTAGTCTCAACCATTGTTTTCTATATTGCATGGATATATGTTCGTCTTTGTGATGATAGGTTTGTAGGTATCGGGCTACCTGTGCCCTGAATTGGCAGGAGTGAGCGTGCCATATCGCATTATCTCAATGGTAAGAGAGGGGAGATAATATTTAGGTCCAAATCCATACCCTAAACCCTTATTTTGTCCTAGAATTGGACCAGAATTTGATTGACTACCCTAGTGTTTGAATCTGTCCAGTGACGTGGATTTGTGAGCCTGTTTGTGTGTGCTTGGGTATCTATTTCTGTTGATTATCTGTTTTAGTTATTTATCTATTTGGATGGGTTTTAGGTGATTTAATGATGCTTTTGGCTTGAATTATTTAACGAATATTATGGAAAATATTAATGTTAATTATTGCACCTTTATTAAGGTTAAAACATTGATATATGAAATATATGGCTAATTAATAGTTAAATATTAATTAAATGCCTATATTTAATTAATTGATTTAATTATTAAGTCTTGATTTGAATAATTGAGATTTAATAAATATTAAATTCAATTAATTGTAATTAGTTGTGCAAAGTTGGTTTATTGAGTATTGCTTTAGTTGCATGATTAATTGATTTATTTAATTGAAATTATCTCTCATGCATTTTCAATTTAACACTTTGCTTTGATATTATAAAGTTGAGTTATGCATGTGCTTTAAGTGAAAATTGAAAATAAAAGAATTATTTTAATTAATAATTAGATAATTTATTTTCCCATTAGGGTTTTCACTTTTAGAAAACTTTATTTCTTGGTTTTCTATATCCTTGGATTGAAAGCCATTTGGAGGTTGGTTAATCAGGGGAGAAAGGAAAATCAGGTGATGGAGGATTTTGGAAAGTTTGAGAGCAATTTTGGAGCATTTTGTGGATTCTTCTTTCTTGGATTTGTGGGTTTGTTCCTCTCATCAGTTGCAAAGGTAAGATCTTGTTCTTGTCAATCCTAGTTTTCAGATCCCTGTCTTCTGTGCATCTGAAAAGCTAGGATCCTTTGTGTGAAGCTTCCTTGATTGATCATTGTGTGGAATTTTGGTTAAAATTGGGAAATGTGTTCTTAGATCAATTTTGTGTCTCGATTC